>PVJD01006951.1:0-90802 GCA_004026545.1 Mormoops blainvillei | reverse complement strand
GGCATTTGGTGACATTAATTTAGTTATTTATAATTTTCAATTTATTGTCATCTTTTGTTAGCATGCAATAGTGTTGTATATTAATTTTAGGTGTACAGCATAATGATTAGACATTTATATACCTTACGAAGTGATCACCCTGATAAGTCTGGTGCCCATCTGACACCTGATGACTCATATTAGCTTCCAATTTCATAGGCTGTTTTGATATGAAGAGGAAACAGAAATAGCTATAATTCTCCCTTTATCAAAGCACATTGGGTTTGTCAAAATAACTCCTGTTCTTGTACCTGAATTCACTGTGCTTCAAGGCATTCCTGGGGAGGTGGTTTAGATTATATCTAACCGCTTAATTCAGTTAAGCAATATTTACCACTTACTGAACAACTACTATTTCCCAGGCATTCCTGAGCTCTCTAGTACAAGATTAAGTAGGTCTTAGTACTCACCCATGAGTTGACTCATAATCTAATGGGTTAAAAGGCACATGCATAAGGTATTATAATTCAATATGATAAAAATAATTTTATAAAGCACTTTACATCAAATTTAAAATTTTGAAGTTGGCAAGATCGGTCAACTTTATGGACATCTGCAAAATTCTAAGTTGGCAACACTGGCCACATTAATGATGTCCTCCTACAATCCTCCCTCATCACTCAGAGAATAGTGACTTCCGCCAATTATTTTTGACGTGCATGCCAGAGCATGCAATACGAACCCCTCTGATAAGGACTGCGCTTCAGAAAAGAGGAAGGAGCATTTTTCAGCTGAGTGCGCTAAGTGTATCATTGGAAGTCCTAGAAAAAAAAAATCACAGGCTGTATGGCAGACACCTTAAACCCACACCTGGAGGTTACCTGGCAGAGCTGGTACAACACTGGGAAGTCTGAGGCAACTGAATCCCACAAACGTGATCTAGAAAACCATCACATTCAAAGATTGCCTTTGCATCAAATAGCAGAGAATGGTTCAAAGTGCAGCCACCTGGACAGGATCACAACCCGTGATGCACTGACTCAGAGACCAAGGTCTTTGAGATCCTTCTCACCCAGCGTTTGCCTCTCTCATCACTTCTCTTCCCAGATGCCTCACCCCTAGGAGCTTAACCACTAGGAGTTTACCCCTTTGTTCTGCCCCGAGGGCCACACCCTGGCTTCACCTTCCTGGAGAAAAGCCTCTATTTTTGGAATTCTATTTCTTTTCCAAGAGGCATCCTCAGTGGTGAAATAGAATTTAGAAACACTGCCATCTACCCTGGGATGGTTCACTTAATGTTTTAGAGCCTCAGTTTCTTCATCTGTAAAATAGGACTAATTCCTCCCACTCCACAGGGTTGTTATAAGGGCAAAGAGGAAAACAGGGGTGTGCTTTGTTATTCATAAAGCATTGCAACAGCAACAACAACAACAATAACAACGAGAGTAGCAGCTAACTTTTCTCAAAACCTGGCTACAGACAAGGCACTTTGCATATGTTAGTTTGTTTACCTTCTAAACAACCATACGAGGAAGGTGCTATTATTATATGCATTGTTCAGATGAAGAAAAAAAATCAGAGGGATTAAGTAATTTTCCTAAGGCCACACAGAGAGAAAGGGGCAGAGCTGGGGTTTGAACCCAGCCAGACTGGCTCCAAGCACCCTTGTTATTTCCCACCACGTTAAACAGAATATTCCAAAATTTCTTTACTATGGCACACATCTTAAATATCAGACACTAGTACTTGTTTGTAATTTGATAAAAAAAAATTCACCCAGCAGTTCATTGGCTGCTATTATTACTCCTCTTATGTAAAAGGGGTGGATGTTTATAGAAATTATCTTAAAACACTGCTTTATTTAACCAAGTAGTTGTAGTGATGAGATAACATGTACCAAAGGATGATGAATGTAATTTCGGACATAGAGTGTGTGGACAAGGCCGTTGCTGGTTCTTGAAATACCCTTACGTAACCTGTGATTACCTACGTATAAGGCCCTAAAAGAGAATATCTCCCAAAAAGTTGGTTGTTAAGGGCTAAATCATGTCTCCCCCTCCCACCCAAATTCAAATTCATATGTTAAAGACCTACCCTCCAGGGCCTCAGAATGTGGCCATATTTTGAGGTCCCTCTGACACACACACAAAGGGACGACCACATGAGGACAAAGGCACAGGGAGGAGACAACCTCTGCGAGCGAAGTCGAGATGCCTGGAGCAGACCCCGCCCTCGCGGCCCTGAAAAGGACCCGACCCTGCCAGCATCACGATCTCAGACCCCAGCCTCAGCACTGTGAGAAAGTAAATGTCTGTTGCTCAAGCCACCCAGTCTGCGGTGCCTTGCTAGGGCAGCCCTAGCAAACAAATAACACTAGTCAAGAGAGTATGTGTGTCCCTGGGGGTACCAGCTCACAGAAGAAGTAAAAGAATGGAGCAAGGAAGGGTGGTCCTGCATCTTCACATTCACTCATATCATTCCATTTACTCCTCACAACAAGCCAGCGGTTCAGTATTATTATCCTCCACCTACACATGACCGCCGAGTGCATTTTCCTAAAATACTTCCTTCAGCATGATGCCCACCTGCCCAAACACGTCCAGTAGCTCCCCGCTATCTCAAGGAGAAAGCTCAAATTCCTTCCAGGTGGTTTTTTGTCCCAGCGGCATCCACAGCCCTGCAGTCAAGGACACCTGGGAGTTCCTCTCGTGGAGCAAGGAGGAAGTCCTACACCCACGCACACTACCCATGCTGCTAAGGGGCAAGACGCAAGATTTTCTACGTCAGAGATGCACCTCGCTTTCAAGTGAGGAGCAGATATAAGCACCTGGAAATGAAAGAATCTCAAACGTCCAGCATTGCAAATCCTGAGCCACATCCCTGTCTCCGCTGGCCAGATATTTAGCCTTCTCACGTTGGATCCCTTGCTTCTAGTTGCTAGGAGTCCACTTCGAGGTGAGTACAGAATGCCACAGTGTGGTGCTTAAATTGCATTTTCTTTCCTGCCTATGCATGGTCATGGTGTTCAAATGATCTTTTTTTTTTTTTTTTTCCCTAAGGGATCCAGAGAGATTTTTAGAGACATTATCTAATTCAGCGCTTCCTATATAACAGCTGAAGAGTGTTACCAGCCTGGTTGGGGAGATGAAATTACTTTCACAAAAAGACACGACAAAGAACACCTTTACTTTTCCAGTCAGTCCTCTTGGCTCTCCGATAATCACAACAGACTCAGAGCCAGCCTTTTCACCTAGACCTCTCCTGGTTCCGAGTCTTGGCTGATGTAAGAATTCCTGGTCATGGTTTCCCTGAAGGCTCAGCCTTGGGCCTGGAGATGAATGCGGAGCCCCACCAGCCAGACAGAAGGCAAGCTCTGGACTCAGCCTTGCTGTTCCTGAGAGTAGCACGCCCAGTGCGAGTGGGACAACGAGGCTGCGGCCTTGTCCTTTGACCACAGCTTGGTCACGGCCCATGCCACTGGCCCTTGTCCAAGTTCCTTATTTGACCTTTCTCTGCTGTAATTGATCCCACCTTATTTGCTAGAGAGCTATCAATCCAGCCAGTGCTTGCCATCAATCTAACCCTTAACAGCCACATCCTGTCCCTGCATCCTCACCACCTAATGAGTAAACATTCTCCCTGAAACTCCTGCTACTATCAAATTAGACCTTGAGGGTGAAAGCACTGTCACATATCACAACCCCATCTGTGAGCTCCCTTGGCCACCATCACTGGACTGCCTTTCTCGATGCCCAGTCTCTCCAGTCACTAGTTTGCAACCCAGCCTGTGCACTGTAATTACTCGTGCAGTTATAAAATTCCTAGAGCCCAGGCTGCACCCAAGAGCAAATATATTCGAATTTCCAGAAGCGGGACCCAAGCATTGGCATTATTTTCAAAGCCCCCAGGTGACTCTAATGTATAGTTAAGTCTGAGAACGACTGCTCCAGGCCTTTTCCCCACTGAACCTCATTCCTCACTGGCACAGAGCTGAGGTCCCAGCATGGCGTGGGGCTGCACCTAGGTCGGAAATAACAACTCCAGAAAATAATACGGCAGTGAGAGAATGAAGATAAAGTGGCCTCCAGACACCTCAACAGGTGCGATTTCAAGGGCTGATAGTAGAAGAGGAAATTGCCATTTGTTGGCCATTTGCCACTGTGCTATCGAAAGTGGGTCAGAGCTTCATGTTACCTTAAAAACAAACAAACATGTAGTGAATCATAATTGGTAATCAGAAAACCCATCATAAACTTAAGGAATCCAAACTGCTAATAATTAAGGTTGGAAACCAGAGTAAACCTCCATCATAGCTCAGCTCACTACCATGGATTTCATGACACCTTGGGGCTAGGTCATTTCCCCCGCGATGACACAAATGCATTGAGTAACCACATATAATATTACTCATCTGCGAGGTGGGTGGTTAGTTCTGGAAGGCGTATCCTGGGTGGGAGGTTGATGAAGCTGACCCTTAAGGTCCTCTTTAGTGTTGGCAAGTCTCTGATTCCAGGAGACAAGGTCCTTAGGCTTCTAGAGAATGCTGGGAGGAGAACGATCTGTTGTTTGCCTGAGCCACTGCTCTGCTGCTCCGCAGAACTAGACCAAGCCAGGAGAAGAGAATGTCCTGCTGCTCAGACAGTGTCACAGGGTGGGTTTGGCATTGCTGCCAGATCGGAGCTCACTAGAGACAACCATTTTGGTTCCAGAGAGCCAGGGGTGTGACTCAAAGTGACAGCCGGGGGGCGTGTGTGAGAAGGGCCCCTTTACGCGGGAGGTGATACTTCATTTCTCCGCCTTGTTTACTGCCTTCCCAGAAAGCCAGTGTTGAAGACTGCAGGGGGAAGCGTGTAATGGCAGAAATGTCGGCCTCACTCCGGATCACCCTCATGTCGAGGGCCCGGTTCTTGCCAGGCTTTTATTGCTGCCCACTCCCAAATGGTGTCTTGCCTCTCCTGAGCTTGCAGGGCAGCACTGAGGAGTGTTTCCTTAGCACGCTGCTTGGTAACATGGCCATGACCTTGTAACTCATCAAGGTCCCCCATGAAACAAGCCTCACAGGGGAACACCAGTGAAGGAGGGATGTGGGGCTCTCCCACTTACTGGGAAAGGAGCAATGAGAGCAAACAACATAACAGCTGAAGATGGGCGTTTGCAAAAAAATAAATAAATAAATAAAAATAAGGCGTTCAGAAGGAATGCCTTGTATCATTTATCTATTTAGACAGGGAAGATTTGGAAATTTGAGTTAGCTAGGACTAATAGTAAATTAATTAAAACTACTTCCGTGGGAGTTGGCTGGAGCCCGATGCCAAGGCCAGAGTCAGACATCTGCTCCCCACACAGCCTGGTTAGCGCCATGCGGGGAGAGCCAGCTCCATGCACATAAACTGCTCCCCTAGCCACATCAAAGGGCCCCCCAAGGTCTTGTTGATAACAAGAGAGATAGCTAGGAAAACAGTTAATTTTGCTTCTCAAAAGTGGGTCGGCATTCCTCCAAAAATGGTCCCCAGTGAAAAGGAGGTCAACTGCCTTCACCTCCCGGCATTTTCATCTCACTCAGCTTTATGCCAGGGGCCCAGCCCACCTTCTCCCTGACCCTCTCCTTTAAATGGCTCACCAGGGAGTGCAAAGCTGGAAGGAGGAGCAACCCATAAACTCAGCCCCTCTCATGCTAGTGGTTTTCAAACCATGCTCCAAAAAGAACCCTCAGGGGCTGATTCAGAGGGGACCATCTGGGATTCAGCAAAGTTCGCTGTTTCTTAACAAAGCATGGTTGGCATTTGGGGTGGGATGATTTCTCACAGTCTGAGACTCATTTCAGCATATTTTATAGATCTAGCCCCCACCCCTAAAATGCTAGTAGGGTTCCCCAGTCATTAGAGGAACCTAAATATGGCCCCATTCCTCTCTGAAAGTCCTGGAGTGAGGGTGAAAATAAGGTTTTTGGTAGAGACCCCTGGAAGGGCATCCCTCTTCTTATATGTCTTATTTGTATGTGTTTTCTGCTAAAGCTTCCTTCAAACAAGGGCTGACACTTTGCAAACAATTGCTTGCTGGCCATCCCTCCACAGGAAGCCAGAAATCCCATCACAGAGCTGACCCTGGTGGTCACCTGGCAACTGCTCCAATATGGCAGCTGCTATAATTGCTCCAGTGATTCAGAAGGTGCTGCCCCCTGAGGTAAGCCAGGGTCATCCCTGAACTATTCGTTAGAAAGTTCCACTTCATATTGCATTAAAATTTATCTCCCTATGACTTCTACCTATAAAGGTCACCAAAAACAAGTTTGTTACCTCTTCCACACAGCTGCCCTTTAAATATTTGAAGAAAGCTGCCTTGTCTCCCAATTTAGCAAGCAGCCTGATTCATCTCTTCTCACACAGTTTTATCATTTTTAGCCACTTACTATGTCTCAGCCACTTTACCGATGTTCTCTCTGATTCTCACAAAATCTCATCAGGTAAGCTCATTATCCCAACTCCATGGAGGAAGCTGAGCAATCAGCTTGAGCCTACGCAAGAAGCAATGGGCATAGCTCGTACTTGCTTGTTTTCAACTCTCTGCACCTTCTACTGCAAACCTGCGGTTCCCACACCTGACTCCCAGAATCCCCTGGGAAGGTTTATTTAAAAACAAGAAATATACAGGTTCCCAAACAGATTTAATGAATCAGAACTAGATGGTTCTGACAGAACTGATCCAGACATCAGCATTTAACATTTTCTGCCTGCGTGACATTTAACCTCCTTAAACTTCCGGTTTCCCTTTCTTGGGGGAAAACTTTTAATTAAAAAAAAAAATCAACATTCTTCCTGCAATGTATAACCAAGTATGGCCTGACCAGGATGCTCCAGAGCAGACCCACTGCCTCCCTTACTCTGGGCTGAGGTGTTCCCCCAGAGCCTGAGTTCATGTCCTGTCTCCCATAAGTGGGCAAAAAAACAGCCAAACGTGGAGCTATTGCTCTTTCATCAAAGCTGGGGATTCAACGCGGCCACTCACCTGTGACGGTGTCCCCGTGGCTTTTTTCTCTCCACAACAGTCGCCCTGGAGCACATCTCTTAAAGACAATTAAAATTACACAGTGCCCTGATTTCCATCCTTCTGTAACCATGCTGAATATTTTCCACTTTAAAAAATTAAGTTTTAATTAAGTTTTTTCAACAAAACACCAGTCTTGCTGATAGTGTCAGGAAGGTCTGAGAAAGTAATTATGTGCACAATCTGTTTTTGACACATTTCATTCTCCATTGGGACATTTCTTCTGTCTCCTTTACCTCATTAAAAATCCCCCGTTGCCATAGGCAGGCGGGCTTTCTTCTCTATTTGCCGTAATAGAGAGGAGGAAGGAGGTTCCCCCCTTGGGTGCACAGCAGCGGCAACTCTGTTAGCCAACAGGTGGCACAGGTGAGGCTTCACTTTACCATTTCCCTTTGTTGTGACCATCTACCAGTGCCGACGAAAGGGCCAGTCCGGTTACATGAGGGCACGTTAGTGGAACCCGCGTTTGCTCTTCGTATCCCCTTTCTCAGTCTAAATACTTAGCCATTATACTAAGAAAATAAATATACTAACCTCTCATTTCCTGAAGGTATAAGTAATAAAAATAATACACAGTTATCAATGGGCTCAAAATTCTACCTGGCATCGGGCAAACGAACACCTGCATTTTTTATGCCTGACTCTTACTCCTTTACATTAGTTTCCTAGGGCTGCCATAACAAATCACCACAAACTGGTGGCTTAACACAATAGAAATGTATGCTGTTGGTTCTAGAGGCAAGAAATCTGAGATCAAGGTGTCAACAGGGTCATGCTCTCCCCAAAGGCTCTAGCGGAGAATCCTTCCTTGCTTCTTCTAATTTCTGGTGGCTCCTGGCAGTCCTTGGTTTATAGATGCATAACTCCAGTCGCTGCCTCTGCACATGGCCTTCTTCCCTCTATCCCTGTGTGCTCGCCTTTTCATATAGGGACACCAGTCATTGGACTTAGGTCCACCCTAAATCCAGGATGATTTCACCTTGAGAGCCTTAACTAACTGCACGTGCAAAGATTCTATTCCCAAATAAGGTGACATGCTCAGGCTCGGGTGAACATGAATTTGGGGAGGGGGTGACCTTATTCAATCCACTACACTCATTCTGATGCAGTCCTTCTGAGGTAGTCTGCTAGTGAGATGGGAGGAATCTAAAACTACAACTGGAAATGGAAAGACCAAGCCTCCTGACGTTTAACCTGCTAAGGGACACAGGAAAACCATCTCCGGATGAAACCCCCAGGCATGTTTTTTGTTTTGTTTTGTTTTGTTTTGTTATTTTTTTACTTATATTTCCAACTGGAATAAGGCAGACCACAAAGTCCAGTGAACAGATTTGAATGTGTTAGCAGTTTAAATTTGGAGACATTTGATCCATAATTTATAGACCAGAACTAGGAAATGAACAGAACTGCCATACACAGAAGTGAGCAAGATTTCTGATGCTTCCAGCCCCCAGCCTTTATGCTACCCCAGTGGATACCAAGTGGAGTAGAGAAAAGCTATCCCCACCAAGCTCTACCAAAATTGCAGGTTCATAAACAAAATAAATGTTGTTTTAAACCATAACTGTTAGGTGTGATATGCAACAGTAGATAACTGGAACACTCTCTACCTCTAGCCATCCTGACCTTTCTAAAAGTCTTTTTTTTTTTAGACTATGTGAAAAAGACCTGACTTTATGGCACTGTATAACATTTTAAATTCAAAATGTTCAAGGTAAAACTCAGCTTTACTCACAATTCTTATTTTATTCCAGCTTTCTATCTCAGGGAATGGTACAACTTCATCCTAAAACACTTGGGTCATGCTAACAACCCTGTCCCCAATCATATTCAATAAATACTAAGTTCTATTGGGTCTGCCTCTTCCACATATCTATAAGGTATTCATAGCTCCCTTCTTCATGATGTCCACCTGAGTTACTGTCACCTTTCCCTGGATGCATAGTGCCCTCACTGACCTTGTTACCACTCCAATGGCACTAGGGTAATCTTTGCAAACCACAGTTGTGTTCCCTCTACTTTTCCTGCTTATAGCCACTCACTGACCTCTCACTGTTCTTAGGAAAAAATCTTCAAATCCGTAAAGTGGTTATAAGTTCCTGTACGGTCTTCCCCCTCCCCCACTCCAGACTCATGTCACCTTGAGCTCCCTTGTTCTCTGGGTTCCAGTGAGGTGGCCCCATACACTCTTGTAATTGTGCTGTGCTCTCCCTCACCCAGACCCCTGGCACCAGCTGCAACCTCTACTCCTTACCTGGCTAATCTCTCACCCTTCAGTCTCCCCCTAAATACCACTTTTTTATGGAAGCTCTTTGCCCATAGAAAATGCGACTCTTCTATTTTACGTTTCATATCATGAAACCATGGGTTTCATGGTTGTAATTTTACATTCATTTGTGTGATTTTTGATTCACGGGTGAGTCCTCTACTAGACAACTCCAAGGGGGCAGGAATGGGGTCTTCTTTTGCTCTCCACTCTGTTCCTAGTTCTTAGTTACATGGCGTGTACACAATAAATATTTGCTGAGTGAATGAAGTCTATCTTTAAATCTAGCACAATACCTGGCTCCAAATAGATTTTCAATAAATTATGAATGAATGGAGAATGCTATTTCAAATCATTCCAAAGGGCACTTGCAGGGTAAAAGGCTTAGGAGACAAAATATAAAACCTCAAGGCTCAAAAATACAACCATCTTCCAACTGTTGATCTGTGAGCCTCATGAAAGGGAAGGCTCTCCTGGCGGCGTGGCAAGGTCCATTGGGGAAAGGGGCTTAAAAACAGAAGATGTAACTTTGCAAACTTTTCCTTAAGGATCTAATAGCTTTAATTTTTTTGTCAGTTATGACTCTAAAACTTTGGTAAGTGGGCAGTAGCTGAAACCAACATTAAACAGTAAGAAATGGTAAGTGAGTGGTCTCATGAATCCATGCATTTGAGACCCATTTATTATAGTTGTAATTTTTCTCTAATTTTTGAGGGTAAAGGCTTTATAGACTAAATAGACCAAGAAGCATGGTACCTCTCTCTAAAGACATAATGGTGAAATGGTCTGATCATGCACATCATTGGCTAAAGATTCAGAAATAATTTTTCCAGTTTGGCCAATATCTCAATGATGATTTTGAAATTCTCCTAAGATGAATCCAGTTGTGTCTCTTCAATTTCACTGGTCTACTTTCTCTTTTTTTTTTTTTTGAAGATTTTATTTATTCATTTTTAGGCAGAGGGAAAGGAAGGGAGAATGAGGGAGAGAAACATCAATGTGTGGTTGCCTCTCACGCGCCCCCTACTGGGGACCTGGTCCTCAACCCAGGCATGTGCCCTGACTTGGGAATCGAACCAGCAACCCTTTGGTTTGCAGGTGGTACTCAATCCACTGAGCCACACCAGCCAGGGCTGGCCTTCTTTATCTATCACTGCTAAAAGTCCTGTGACTGAAAAGCTTCTTACTAATCTGATGTTAACCTGAATCTAATCTGATGGCAATAAATATTATTAACAATACCAAAAGATTTTTATTAAACATCTTTTCTGCATTACACTTTGTTATTTACATTGCTGAGAGAAAAGTATGCTTTAATAATCTAAATAAACCAACAAAAGATTCTAGGTTAGAAATGTGGACATAATCTGACAGGAGAAAGGTCTATGAAAGGCTAAATGAATATTCCCTTGGCTAAGAAACCACATTTCTGTTTGCTGAAGAGTTCATTGCTTTTTCCTTGATATTAATTGCTCCCCGAAAGCTGTTAATCGTGTTGGAAAAATAAACTGTTTTAGAGCTTTGATGACCTGTAATACTTAGTATACTTTTTATTTCCAGCTGAAGAGCAAAAGGCCAATAGTCTCTGATGCACAATTCTGCAACAGATATTAATGTTATTTAATCAACAACTGATCAAACAAAAAGCAAATGGAAGGCAGAGAGGAAGAAATGGATCTAAAAGTGCTTTTCTTTATCCAGGTTTCCTCTTTTCTTCCTCAGGTCCCTGAGAGCTATTATACAAGCTTTGCTGGAAGTCTCAGAAATGGGAAGGAAGGATTCTTTTTTTTTTTTTTAATTGTTTTCACATTTTGGAAGGGAGGGTTCTTATAAATGATATTAATTAATATTGATTACTATCCACCTGAGATTGTGTTCAGCTCTTATTTAAGAGCAACACTCTTCAAGGTTCCTCAATTTAAGGGCCTCTCCTAGGAGGTAAAAGACCCCTTACACATCTGCCCCAGCACCTGCTCTTAACTGCTGCTGAGTAAAGCCCCACCCATGTGAAAAGGGACTGGAGCCAACCCTGAATATTAAATGGTGTAAATTAATTCCTGAGGGAAGGAAACACAGATCAAGTTATATCAGGAGACGATCACTACAAAGACGAGTCTGTGAAGAGCTGGGACCCAGAGCCCCTCTGACCATCAGCAAATGGCTGATGAAGGCCCTGGAAGAGCGAGCCCCTCTCCTCACACCAGCTGGAATTCCACTGCCCTTGGTCCCCTCTGATTTACACCAGAGAAACACATGGAACAGACGGAAGTGATCTCAGAGACCCTCGGGACGTCCTCCGGGTGATTTTCACGCAGGCCTCATGAAGCAATGGCGCAGAGAAGGGGACTGCATCGGGGTATTTATTTTAATCACTGAAAAGTTTTCATTTATAATTCATAGGCACTTACATTGCTTGGGATGCCTTATTAAAAAGGAAGTAATTTTTTTCCTTTTACCTTTTTATAACCACAGGAAAGAGAAACCTCTTAAATGTGATATAAGAATAAATTGTTACCAAAATAGAAGCTGGTGTCCACTAACTACAGTGCTATCCAACCAGCATTTATAAAATCATCATCATCGTATAAAGAGAGGAGTATGTAATTTAGCCTTAAGCAAGTACAATGAGCAGGGTTTTAAAAACTCGACATCGTAACAGTGACTATCTGATAATTGTTAAATATACCAATTCTTCTCTCTCAGCAAATGTTGGCTGAGTGGTTTCCAAAGCAGGAAAGTTAACAGTAGAGATTAAGAGAGAAATGTCAGAGGGAAAAAAAAAGTCACTACAATATATACTTACTGGATGTCCCACTGATAACAAGCATTTATTAAGGATCCAGTGTGGTTCTGGATACTTTGGGGGATTCTTTTTTTAATGTTAAATGCATAATCTAGGAATATAATTTGAGTCTTAAGGAACTATATGGAACATGGGTACTTGAGGTTATTTCTGGCACGAAAGTTTACCATGAGTCCCAAGGTCCTATGAGAGAATGTAGTGAAATGTGTTCAGGGTTGATTCTATGTGGGGACATAGCCAACATGTGGTGGGCTCTTAAAAAGCACACCAGGAGAGGGCGTCAAGTATGAGAGTTCACCTGGAGTCAAGGACCGTGACTGGCCTTGTGCCTTTTCTCGCTGTCTGGCAGAGGACACGCTCAAGGAGAGCCATGAGGATGTGAACACTGAGACTTGCCAGAGGTTTATTTCTCTCTTAGCTTTGGAGCTTAAGATATTGCCCAGAAAATCAACTCCTACAAAGAGGGGTGGAAACTCGGAGTTTCCACTGGGGCCCTGAGACTGGTCACTGACCAGAGAGGGAGGATGGAGCAATTCAGCAATGGGAGAGACTGTCAGATGCAGCAGGCCTGGTGCCAGATGCAGAGGACAGAGAGGGCCAGGGTTGCTACGGAGCCGTCTTCTTAAAATCTGCCCTCACAGTGATGGAGTCTGCACGAAGACTGGAGTTCCCGAGTCACAGATGAGTCAGCAAAATGGGGCCTGGGAAACTAAAAACCTGTGTGAACGCTCTTTAACTGGGTGGCGTTCCCTCCCCGTTTCAATGTCGCCATCTAACCGAGTGAGAGGATGGCCCCAGAAACTCCAGGTGAAGGTGCTAGTCAATAATACAGACCGAGAATGCACCCAAGTCTCTGCATGCCTGCTTATCACATAAATAATGACAGGGTCTTTGCCCTCACAGAACCTACTGACTCTACACAACAGTGAATGGCAAAACAATGTTTGAACGTAGTTTATTATGTCTTGACTGCACACGGTACACAGAAAGAGGTAGAATGGTAAAACTACCTCTCCCCCATCAAAGGAAAGACAGCAGGGGTCAAGTCCATGCTTATGCATGAAAGATGGAGACAGGTCCGCCAGCAGCCCACTGCAAAGAACCGCACAATCATGTGTCTAGCTCGCCCCATTCCTGAGGTCAAGGTCCAACCTACTCAAAGCCCAGCTGAAAATTCTCAGGCCAAGAAAAGAAGCCAGCATAAATGCCATCCTGGAAAGGGGCAAACCCAACGTGATCTTAGATGCTGGTTGCCTGCTGGCTAACGTATTAAAGGGTGCTTTCCCACAGGTATGTGTTTTGAAAATTCCTGCTTTAATTCTGTACCAGACTTCTCTCAATGCTTCTAATGAGGCTTTAGGAAGTCTCTTTTTTACTTATAACAATCATAATCAGCTCCTTCCCTCCACACCACCCAGACGTCTGAAAAGGGAGGAAACAGCATGGCTCCCCAGGCTGTGAAATAAGACTGCGCCGTCACTGCTGGTTAGCATCCTGTGTTAATTCCATCTCACTAACTATGGTTTTCGTAGACAAAGGTGCCAGTCATGTCACACCCAGGGCTGAGGTAAGCAACCACTAATTAAAGGGATTATGAAGCCTTTTTCAACTACAGAGACTTGATGTATAAAAGCTGAAATAGTAATAGGGGTATAGAGTTCCTTTTCTGCCTACAAAAGATCTTGCCTAGCCCTCAAGCTGCATGTGAATGTGATTTGTTTTTCAAGAATATTGGTGCCCATGAGGCATCTCTCCACCTCATACAAAGCCATGCCCACTCCAGCGGAGGCCACTTTCATGGAAGCGAGATGTCACTGGTAAGTGATCACAGGCCAATTCCACCAAGAAACATCAGGACCTTTTACAGCCCTGGCTGGTGTGGCTCGGTGGATTGAGCACCAGCCTGCGAACCAGAGGGTTGGTTGCCAGTTCGATTCCCAGCCAGGGTTGTGGGCCAGGCTCCTGGTGGGGGGCACTTAAGAGACAACCACACATTGATTTTTTTCTCCCTCTCTTTCTCCCTCCCTTCTACCCTCCCTTCCTCTCTGCTTAAAAATAAATAAATAAAATCTTTTAAAAAACACACAAAAAAACAAAACATCAGGACTTTTTAAACTTGGAACCAGTTGGAACCAGTGACAGATTTTCTAATTCACACTTTGAAATGACTTAGTGGCATTTACAACCTTAAACGTTTCCTAAACAAGTCTCATCAAATTGAAATAACTGATAGTCAAATGAGAAAAAGGCCTGACCACTTTTTATGTGATTTTTAAAATTATTATTTAAATATGCAAGTGTGGGCACAGAATACCAAGTGATGGGGAAAAAAATCCACTTGAGAAATGTGAAGTACTCATTTTACTGAATGTTAAATATTTAAGTGTTCTGGGTTCTAATACTTACTCCAATTCAATATCTTCATACTCTTTGATGCCTTGTTTCCTCCTTGCCATGGATTTCACTAGTTCCTGTTGTTGAATGAATAAGCAGAAAACATAAACTAACAAATAAACCTTTAGAGCGTCACCGAAACTGTATCGATATCTTTGTTTTCTTCTATTTTAATTCTCAGTGCCAGAAGGATTTCTTTTTCTTTTCTTCTTGTTAAAGAAACTCATATCAAAATCATCCTGCTTCTTACATGGAACAAGTTTTCATCACAAAAGTTAAATGAATAGTGACTCAGAGAGACCCTGTTCTCCGCCTTTCCCTGTCGTCTCTGTGGTACTGCTGCGCTCCTGCCGCGACCCCAGCCCACTCTCTACCTGACACTGAGCACCGTGCCTTCAACTGGGCCATGGAGTTCTGATGAAGAGATGCTTGCCGTTCATGTGGAAATTGCCAAGCAACCTGCAACTACGAAGACCGTGTTAGGCAATTTGGGAATGGATGAGGAAGGCAATGAAGACCCCGTTCCTCTGCCAAATGTTAGCGCAGCAATATTAAAAAAAGCTTTGCGGTGGTGGGCCCACCACAAGGGTGGCCCTCCACCTCCTGAGGGTGATGAGCACAAAGGAAAACGCACAGGGTATTCCTGTGCGGGACCAAGAATTCCTGAACGTTGACCGAGGAACACTTTTTGAACTTATTCTGGCTGCAAACTATTTAGGCATCAAAGGTTTGCCTGACGTTATATGCAAGACTGTTGCCAATATGGTCGGGGAAAACTGAAGAGGTTCACAAGACCTTCCACATCAAAAACGGCTTTACCGAACGGGAAGACCAGGTGTGCAAAGAGAGCCACGGTGCAGAGAAGCGAACTGTTGTGCCTGATGGTATACACTGTAAGGATTGTTACAAACACTAGTTGTATCGCTCAGTTTGTGATTGTTACTATTATACAAACAGTAGACAAATGCAGCAGCAAATCAACTGTGTTAGAGTATGGTCCTCACTGTGTGTGTAGTTTGGGTACAGACTCCAGACCTGTGACTTTCTTCCAGTATGATTAAAAAGTTTCTTTTCTCTTTGCTCTGAATAAAACTGAATTGTGGGTTCTCTAGAGTAAATGGCATTTAGAGTTTTCCCTGTTTCTGTAAAGGGATATCTGCCTAGTTTATTGTCCTGGTAGCGTTAGTTTAGCGACCATTTAAAAGCTGGCATTGTAAGTAAAACAACTTGCAAATGTTTTCTGAAATAGAAAAAAAAAAGTGATTCATATGGACTGTAGATCTCTCTCAACTGCCCGAGCAGAAGGTAGTTTATGCCAGATGACTAAGCAAAGCCATACAAGTGACTGAATTACGCAGGGTCCCTGGTGGTGAGCAAGTTCTGCCTGGCTACCTTAAGGAGAGAAGGAATGTGCTGGAAGAACATGAAAGAATAGAGAACTGACAGAAACGTTAGACAATCAGGCAAAAACTGAGGGTGGCTGCCCCGGGGCTCTCCGCCTGAGGTGCGGTAGCCAACACAAGTGCACTGGACTCCAGGACGCTTCTCTCAGTGTCATTGACA
The DNA here is from genome assembly GCA_004026545.1 of Mormoops blainvillei. Lineage (NCBI taxonomy): Eukaryota > Metazoa > Chordata > Mammalia > Chiroptera > Mormoopidae > Mormoops > Mormoops blainvillei. The sequence continues at coordinate 74,753 of PVJD01006951.1, read as the reverse complement.
CTCCTGCCCTGAAACCTTTCTTCCACATTCCTCCATCTCTGCAATACTTGCTCCAGATCAGAAGTCCAGAATGAGAGGGCTGATTGGTCAGACGTAAGTAAGTACTCCCACTCTAGCTGCCAGAGGGCGGGAAAATGGAATATCTAGCCATTTCACCTTCTGAGACAGAAGGATCCTTTCTCAAAGGAACAAAATAGGTCGAGACCCTTTGTAGTGAAGTATCCCTTTCTATCAGGAAGGACACAAATACAATTTCTACCACAGGCAGAGTGGGCTTCCTTAGTGTATTCATAACGTCCACTTCTATGATGCTGCTGGAAAGGTATCTCTGCAGAGGTCTTACTCAATTTTACACTTGCGTTCTGGTTTTCAATACAAGGTGACATAACTTATATCCTCATACACTGTGTCTGGCAGGCCCCAGGCATTTGATGATTCCATAAATTTGTCTTCTGTTCTTAGAGTGTAAACTTTACATGCAGTGCTTTCTAACGGTGTTAATACTGACTGTGCAGTGCTGCAGAAAGGATTTTATGAAATAATCTATGGAAGACCCCCAGCACAAGTGTGCTTGTGGACAACTGGAATTCTAAGACCGGTGAGGAAACCCAGTTTGACACCCATCTGTTGCTCCTTAGTTTGTAGTGTCTGAGAATTTGGGGAGCCCCTAAAGTTTCAGTGGGCCCCTCACCACTGTCCATGAACTATTGCAATCCAAGACAAAAAACTATTTTTAATACATGTGGGGAATGTATTAAATGGCACATTCCAGCTTCCTTTTCTGTGCCCAGTGATCTAATTAATGGCTATGTCTGTGCACGTAGAACAAGGGAAAATGGAAATGCCTCTGTAGGGTTAACTCTGAAGCCTTCACACTGTTAAAGTATCAGGATACCGTGCCAGGCGACTCTAGAACTATATGTGGCCTTTGGGGAAAGGGGTTGTTAATAACATTTCTAATGAATGGTGCATTGGCCAACAGTACAGACTTCGGTGTTCAGCATGGTCAGTATGGACTGATTTTCCGGCTGCAGCCTCAGTCATTCCTCCTGGGGTCCCCTTTCTCATGTGTGGCCAAGGGTATCTTGTGGGAAACTCTGGGCTCCTTCAGTTCCTTAGTTCTAACATAGGAGCTGGGTAACTACAGCAGATCTCAGCATCTATAGAACATAACAGCAGACGAGAGAGGACAGGAACACTGACAGAATTAGAGATACTGAAGAGCAAGGTAAGGTAGGAAAAAGGTACGGGAGAGAAACACTCCCAGAGGTCTTGAAACTCCGAGATGAAGGAAATGGGGTCAGCATAAGAGCTGCAAAGGCATCTTCCAGGCTACGCAGGGACTGATAAATGGAGGCTCTCGGTACTTGCTAAGAGATGAACCTGCTGTTTCTGCTTCTGCCACATGCCCTTAGTCTCCCAACTTCTTTATTCTAAGAGGAAGTCATCCCAGTGCATGTAAAGTCAGTCACATTTTCAATAAACTCCACCAAAACATGGCTTTGGAAATAAACCCTAGGGATTTAAATGCCAAGTGGAGCAGACTTCCTTTAGTCCGATGCCAAACACCTTTGGACTAAAGGCGCTCTTTGATACTAAGATCAATGAAAACAAGTCTTCGGCCTGAAAGAGTTTGTCAGAAGCTGATGGAGCAGGTTGTGCCTGACAGAGAAAATACTACAAACAAATCATGTCTGGCTTCTAGACCTTTGACCAGAGATGTGATACAAAGCTCAGGGAACATGGTTACACAATCATAGTCAAGTAGGGAAAAAAGAGCATTAATGCGGCTGCAAAATGATTGACACATGCAACAAACATACAGAATATATACAGACTGAGAACTGTCTTCATTCTTAGAAACCCTAGGACCAAACACAGTGCATGGCAAAAATCAGGTGCTTAAACTGGTTGAAGAAACAAATGAAGCAAATAGCTTTGCCGCAGGTCTGCCGGATAGCTGTGCCAAAAGTCACATGGCTTATAGGTGAGAGAATGACTAATCCTGAAGACTCTCTAGAACTTTACTGTACATTTTAAAAACTTATCTTTGTAATTACAACTCAAACTTCCATGGAGCCCAGCCCAATGGTGGGCCCCTGGTAAGGGTCAAAATCGATCATATCAAATTTATAAAACAGGTTTACTTTTCTTTATTTTTTTAAACTAAGAGCTTTATTTTTTTAAAAAAGATTTTATTTATTTATTTTTAGAGAGGGGAAGGGAGGGAGAAAGAGAGGGAGAGAAACATCAGTGTGTGGTTGCCTCTCACTCGCCCCCTACTGGGGACCTGGCCTGCAACCCAGGCACATGCCCTGACTGGGAATCGAATTGGCAACCTTTTGGTTCACAGGCCGGTGCTCAATCCACTGAGCCACACCAGCCAGGGCAGGTTTACTTTTCTTTAATGTTTATTAAGAAAGGAGAGATAAGAGTTGAAATAATGGAGGAGGGGATGCTTCAACCCTTGTCACCCTAAATTCTTTTCTCTGTTTAATTCACCAAGACTGCCCCTTAAATTATTCAGCCTATTCTAATGACCTCCCTAGAGAATTATCTTCAAGGCACAGTTAGTTGGTTATGGCCCAAGGCCGCACTCCAAACTAGCTCTGGGATGTGGGAGAGATACTAAAGTTTATTTACACTTGAGGATTTCAGTTATACCATGAGAGAGAAGGGGATAAAATTACCTCATAAAGATTACTATTTAACCCAAAGGGGCACATGGAATTGCATACTTATAGGCTGTAACTGGTAGCTTATCGGAAAATGTTTTTTAAAACGTAAAATTCTAGTTGCATAGTGTATTTAGAAGCGTAGCACATAAAGGATATTTAAATACCCAAAAGGAGGCCAAAAGGTTCTTCCCAGAACAAAATGATGATTTTCTTAACGCTGCAGACAGGGAGATCTGGAAAGACGAGACTGCAGCAGGAGATCCCAAAGGAACCTCCAAGCTCGACCTGGCGAGATGATGCCAAAAGCCACAGTCAAACCCGAACATCACTCTTTAGCAAGGCTGGGTTGAAAAAAAAGCTTTGAGAAGCCAGAGTAACATGGTTGAGTGGGTAGGACCTAGGAATCTGGCCCACGGGAACACAGTCTGTGAGCAAAAGAAAACAAATAGGCAAAAGCTGGGCCCGAGTCGGGTGTGGGTGAACGGAATCCAAGGGTGCAGAGGGAAATGATGGAGGTGGTCAAGCTAAGGGGAGCAGGGAAGTTTAAGCTCTCTTCTAGGCAGAGCCGAGCGGGAAGGAGAGCTGAGGGGATCAGGAAAGTGGCTGCCCACGGAGCCTTGAATGGGGACCAGATTCCAACACTGAGGGCTGTCCCCAAAGGCTTTCCCATCACTGTCCTCTCCCCTGCCTCCCACATCAATTGGACAGTTTTTTTCCTGAGAATTCATCTGTCTGGCCTGCGCACACAAGGTACAACGTCAGCTCTCTGGGAACCTACTCTTTGGCAATGGAAATGGACTGCAGGGTTATTTTCCAGGTAAATGATAGGAAAACAGTCACTTAAAATTCCATCCATTTTGCATAAGGTAACAAGCCAGCTTGAGTCTGTGGAGGACCAGTGTGGTGGATTAAGGTTGGCCACAAATTCTTTGTCATCACCGGTCCTGTGGTATAACAAGAAATATACTTTGTTTTTTTGTCCCTAGGTCTGGTTCCTGATACAGAGCGTCACAAACTCTTGGAATTTCCTGGGTGACAGGAGTGTCTTTTGTTATTCATAATGAACCCCTGTGGACTACACCTGAGTTTATGCTACCAAGGTGACACAAGGTGGGCCCTTAGGTAGTTTCAAGGGAAGGGTTGGCCACACCTGTGATTACAGGGTAAGCACTTTCAGCTCCAGCCTCTGGGGAGGTGAGGGAGGTCGGAGACTGAGTTGAATTACTGATGGCCAATGATTTAACCAATCATGCCTAGGCAATGCAGTGGCCTTGACAATGAGGTCTGGGGGAGCTTCCTCACTGGTGAGCATACTGATGTAGCAGGAGGGTGGTGCATCCCAACTGCCAGGGGACAGAGGTTTCTGCACTCAGGGTCCTTCCTGCCCTCACCCCATGTCCCTCTTTACCTGGATGTTCATTCGTGGTCTTCGTAGTAAACTGTAATCTTACTAATTGCACTTTTCTGAGTGTGGATAACTTGGCAATACTTTACTTGTGGCTGGTGTCTAGGTGGGGGACTTAGCCCTTAACTTGTGGGATCTCTGCTAACTCCAGGTAGTTAATGTCAAAATTTAGCTGAATTGTAGGATACCCAGTGGTTGCTGGGAAACCTCAGTGGAGCCCTATCAGGAGGTGGAGTTCATTTCGCCTCCCTTTAAATCTGGGCTGGCCCCATGACTACATGACTAAAAGAAGTCACCCGCTTCTCTGTCCCCTCCAGGGCTAACATGGAGTGTGAGCAGATGCACACAGATACTTTATGGGATATGACAGGTTTTTCCTACTTCCTACCAACAGAACCACATGTTTCTGAGTGTCCCTCAGCCAACTACCTACCATCCATCAATAAGCTGTAAACTTCACAGATTGTTCTAGCACGGGCACTTCTGTTCATAATGCAATGTTTATTTAATTAAGTCTCTTCATCAGAGACTCTGAATGCACACGAGTATTTAATGTTTTTAAACATCCAACAATTGGGCTTGACAGTGAAAAATCGGCACAATCATGTGCTATCACGTTGCTAGAAACACAATGAGATGTGTGAGCCATGCTTAATGAAAGTGAATATTTATAGTGCATATCAAGCAATTATTTAGGTTGAAGAGGACTGAAATGAAAACATAGGCACAGCATAACCATTTACAAATTGTATTGATGGACATTGGCCAATAATAAACTTAAGTTTGATTAAACACATAAATAAGCTCCATTTATGAAATCAAGCTATTTTGTGCTGGACTGTCATAGTTTATAACATTTATTTTAGTCCTAATGACTTTAATCTTACTAAAGCCTTTAATCTTACTCTACCCAGCCAATAAATACTCCGTAATAAGACACAGTCATAAGCATATCTGTAACTGTTTTTTTTTTTAAAGTCCTGTTTGCTTTTTTTTTTAAACAGGCAGATGGGGAACAGCTCAGATGTCCTCCATCCAGTAAACCAAACAGTTTGGTTTGCCATTCACACACTGGACTACCACTCGGCAAGAAGAAGGAAGAAACTCTTGATTCATACATGAATAAATCATGAGGCAACGGTGCTGAGGGAAAAAAAAGGTTCTCCTAAAAGATTACATACGGTATGATTCCATTCTGGAAATGGTCAATTATAGACACTAAACAGATTCATAGTTGCCAGAGGTCAGACGTGGGAGGGTGAGGGTGAGGCTGTAAAAGGGCAACTCAAAGGAACCTCGTATTCATGGAACTGATCTATACTTGACTATATCAATGTCAATAACCTGGTTATTACAGCTGGTTATGATATCACACCTGGTTGTGATATTGTACCATAGTTTTGCATGATGTTACCAGAGACGGTGTGGGGGACTGGGTAAAGGGAAATAAAAGATCTCTTTGTATTATTTCTTACAACTGCAAGTGAATCTACAATTACCTCAAAATTAAAAGTTTTATTTTTTTTAAAAAAAGTCCTGGTTAATTGTGTCCTATGCTAGAACTCTCCTAAAACTCTAAGTGAATACTGCTTTTTTCATTACCTCACATTTTAAAATCATTAATGTATTCTACTAGAAAATATTGTTTCCCAGTCATGAAACTAAGTTTAAGGATTATTACTCATTTTTAAATCAGAGCTTAAGAAAAAAATTAAACAATTAAATATTAAAATGTATTCAGGGTGTACTTAGGTGACATAAATCTCATAATTTAAAAATTAAAGATGAAGGTTTAGTATAGTAAACAAAATGTTCCTTTACTTACTAATTTCAAAGTAAAGGTAACAGCTATTATATTTTTTAGTAATACTGTTATCTTCACCCACCATTTTTAAGGTGGTTTAATAGGTGAGTGACTTTATATCCAAAGTATTCTCTTTCTTTCTATTTTTCTCACTTTACCTATCATTTTAATCTTAAATCATATTCTCAAGACCTTCACCGGGACAGGTCCTAGAGTTCATGACAGTCTCTTTAAACAGGAAACTGCAAAGCCATGGAACATTTTAATAAGACAATTTTAAGGCTGCCCTTTGACCTGGGGACTTCTTAGTAAACCTAAAAAAAAAAATAACAAGCATTCCATTTTTCTCTCACACGTAATGCATGATCCACACACATAGCCTCAGCCTCACGCTGCCCCTGTACCCACGCACGGGATGGGCGGAAGCCGAGAGACAAGATGAGAAATGATGGGGGGTGGAGTCAGCGGTCAGTGCTTAAGTGGAGTGGTATGGGGGGATCATTTTATGCATTACATAGTTGTTTAAAAGACAAGCAAGCCAGCAAGCAAGAGCTGTGTTTTCCTTGTTGATTCAGCTGCCTCAGACCAGCCAGGACAAATGTCCTCCCAATCCAAATGGCCTCATAGATTTAGCTACATACAGCCGCTTGGCTACAGTCAGTCACTTCCAACACCCTGATTTAGGACTGCTACATGTAAAAGAGAGAACTTAAGTATTTTCTGTTTCCTTAGTGAGAATTGCCCAAATAGCACTCTCCCCAAAAGCATGACGGAATTCAAGGGCATCAGTTAACCAAATATACAATGAGACCAGAGCGCTCATGATGCCATAGGACTAACCTGTGGGACATAAAGCCATCACCGGGTCTCCTTTGGAGAAATGAGCACCAGCCCTTCACCACAGGCTCTGTTTGAGCTGGCGGAGCCCTCCGGGAGGCACGGGACAACTATGAGTAGACACGGCCACTCTAACTATACATCTCCCTGTGCTCAGGAGCTGGAGGTGGAAGCCGGAAGTTCCTGTGGAAGTGCAGTCCGCACCACCCCATGGGGGTTTCCTCCCTCAGCTGACCGAGTTGTCAGGGGGCGTGGCCCCTTCCCTGCACAGTGGTCTCTGTCAGAAGGTCAGCCAATCCAACAGGCAGCCCTTCCTCAGCACACCTGCTGCAAGTACTAGTAGCTGCAGACTAATGAACATGTAAGGAAAATGAGGACTTCGGGCCCTAAAAGGGAAACTAAGTGGAAGAAAGATTCTCACCCTAAACCTCTCAGAAGTATACAAGAAGTAGCTGGATCCTATCTGTTCACTGTGCGTGTCGGACAGAAGATTGCCTATTACAGTTGAAAGGGAGGTGGCGTGGGGTCTGGGTTGCTGGGAAAGGTGAGGAGGCAATCCAGTAGCACATGCTCAGCACCCAAATACAGTACAGGAAACAGGTGATTTAGCATTTTTACAGCTCTATTGAGGAAGGATACGTACACAGTGGTCACCTGACCAGTTTAGGGTATTCTGGAAAAGCTCTGTCCAGCCCCTGATTGGTGGCTCAATCCCCTTTTATGCCTCCCTTTGAAGTCAGGCAACCTTTCCCCAGGTGTTATGAATGACTCAGCCTTGGGGGCCAGTAAGGACTTCCCTCCAAGGATATCTGAAAAGGAAAGGCTAGTGTGCTTTCTAATTCTGTTACACGCATTTGAAGACTCAGGGGGGTTGATATAATTTGTATTTGTTGACTAGTAAAAGGAGAACATTTGAAAATGATTATCATTAAAAATCTTTGGAAAATGTCAACTGGAGTCTCTCCATTACAGAACACAGTCTCATTCTTGTCCCTAGTGCTGTCACCTTCTCTTTTCACATCACTTTGTCTGACTTTTGGCCTTTACTTAACATTGGATAAGGGTGTGGGGGTGGGAGGACAGGGTAAAAAACTCTAGTCTGAATTCAGTCCTTAATTTCCAACATCTGTGTCATGAAACTGTTCCAGAGATTTTTATGTAAACTGAAATAGAAAAAGATTTCTTTCTATAGTGAAAGTTATTAAGGAAAGATAAACAATTTATAATTCAAAAATTATACAAAAGGAAATTACTTTGTATTTCTATAGCTACAATAATAGCCAGTTACTGCAAATGCTTTTCTATTTCTATTTTAAAGAATTCGGATTTTTTTCACCAGCAGTGAATTGTTTAAAACCTAGGGTAAACTGTTTACAGATTAAATTCTATTTCAAAAGCCTAGGACACACTGCTATTTAGAAGCATCCTAAGGTGATTCTTCTTGCACAGTTAAGAATCCCATTGCAAAGCCCTTAATTTAAATACAGATTTTCAGATAATAAGTCTTTACCTAGAATCACAGGCTCATTTGTTGCTATGCTTTTCTGTGTATTGAGTTCATTATTAAGAAAAAAACGTTGATTAAGCCTACCCTTGCCTGTAGTGGTTTGCTGCCAACTGTACAAGCAAGTTAAATTGATGAAATCTCTGGGAGTTTATAAAATGAAAAATGCAGCTGCAGACACAGTGACATTTTTATAACTAATATGGAAAGCTCACATGGAACAGAAAACATAATGCAGCAAAGGAGACTGTATTGACAAAGAGATTAAACGCCTGTTACTATTATTAGATGGCAAGTGAAGAGCCCACCCCCTGCTCATGCTGCAGGAGACCACAACGCATGTGTCACCCAGCTTCCGTTTCAGACCTCAATTAGCGCGTTAGCCAGCAGTTTTAAGTGGATGCTATAGACTGTGACTCTGTATATTCTGTCACTTATTGATCTTTTGGGGTCATTACAGTCATTACCCAAGGTAAGCAAGCTCTAGCCACTTTGGGGATAAATACAGTCCTTGAAAAGATGAAGGACAAGGGACATCTATTATGGAGTCAAGAAGTCAAGAAGAGGGCATTTCCATTTCCATGTTTTTCATCTGAACCTTCTGAACATTTTTCAAAGTTTTGTGGAACATTTATTTCTCAGTAAAGATACACCACCCTTGCTTTAATAAGGTGCTTGTGAAAAGTTTTGTGCAGGTCAACTTTTCAAAAATCATATGGTTTAAAATTCAAAATTGGGTCTGTTATTTTCAGGAACCCTCTCATTAATTTTTCAGTATTACAAATACTTTCTAATCACAAAAACAAAAGATGACTCCTAATTTACCTGATTCCAAGTCTGATTTTACCACACCAAGTCCCCAGCGTGCTAGCCATACTTTCAGTATGATCTATATTTCCCGTGATTTTGGTCTGTGCTGGGTCTCCTCATTAAAACATGCAGAAACTGAGGCAGAGACCATTTGAGAAGTAAGGACTCTTAGAGAAATAACAAGTAGCTTCCCGATGCAAAGTTTAGAACTGTATTTCATGATTGCTACCAATTGTGTTGAAACTTGTCATTTCAGCTGATGAACAGTTCTTCTTTCTTAATTCCTACAGTTTAAGCTGTTTAATACTGAAATTTTAAACTCAGAAAAACTAAAATTAGTCCTACAATGATAAATTTTAAGATCTAGAAGGAAATCTTGTTTATCATTTTGAAGATAAGAGATTTATAAGTGACTTGCCCTTAGTCACATACTTAATTAATAACGTAACTAGAAAATGTTTGGTTTTTCATTTCATTCCATTTTTTCCCTACATTTCAATGTTAACCTTCTTAGGAAGTATACAGAGTGAACAAAAAGATAGGCTAGAACCCTGAGTGCTAGCCTGGTTCAGATTTAGAACAGACAATTCTACAGCTTACAAACAAGATGATGTCCCAGCATTTATTAAGCCATAGACCAAGATTCCCAGAGAAATCTGTGGCAAGGGGAAATCAATTTTACTAAAGACAGGTGGGAACATTTAATGAAATTCAAGAAAGCTAAAAAGGAAACATATATGACACATGACAACTTTGGGAGCCCTCAGGCAACTGGATTTTAATCTGGCTCCAAAACATACTAGCTACGTGGCCTTGGGCAAGCATATTTAATCTGAGTTCATTGTCCAGCCCTAGAAAATTCCTCTGAGCAGAGTGGGAAAATATCCATAATTTATGCCCATTATTAGTATTACTACGGCTACAGATTAATGGATGAGACATCCGAGCCAGGGTCAAGGCAATTCGGGTTTAAGAGGTGGACTGGCTCCGACTCTGCGGGAAGGTTATTCCAGTTTGGATCCAGTGGCTGCCTGACTCAGACCCTCCCCATCTTAAAGAGTTTGACTCAGATGCCCAGAGAACCAAAAGTGGTAACGGAGGCCAAGAGACCCATCATAACGGGAAGCACTGGTTCCAGCGCTGCGTAAGCAATGAATCCATGGCGTTGTTGACCTGTTATCTTTTGCGTGATGAAGTAGACCCTAGGTAAGGGTTTCTCAACCTTGCCACTATTGACACTTGGGGATGGGTCAATTTTTTTTCTTGTGGAAGGTTATCCTGTGCACCGTAGAATGACGCAACATCCCTGACCTCTATCAACTAGATACAGTAACATCCTGCCCCAAGTTTTTGGCAAACAAAAACATCTCCAGACATTGCAAAATGTCCCCTGGGATGATAGGGGCAAAATAGCTCCCAGTTAAGATCTCTCTTTCCCGACTAAGGCACTATAGTGGGAATGGGTACTGGGAACACAAAAAAGATGAAGATACAATTCCAGTCCTTGAAAAGTTCTCAAAAAAGTGGAGTGAGAGAGTCTGACATGCATGTGTGTGACATTATGAATGAGTAACGTATCCCAGCCGACTCCAGGCACAGAAACTGCCAACAAAGGCTCAGAACTAGATCCTCTTGAAGAGCAGTCAGAAACCCACTGGGGCTGCCCTGCTGTCCAGTGCTGCCATGAGTGAGAAGGCAGTAATAAACTGCCACCACCTTCTACCTTCTCCTGGAATGATGCTGTTAACATACAGGCCACGGAGTATACCCACATGTGGCACTTGGTTGGTGTTCACTAATGAAGTCCAGCTGCACATCTATGGAGGTGGGCCTGTGGATTATGCAACAACACTGTGTACCTTGAGACTTGACAGTCCGCCAGTGCAGAAGGTCTCCAATGAGAGCCGCCGCGCTTTCTCCCCTGCCCCACTGCCATCTAGCCTGGCTAAATCACACAAGCCCTCATGGCTGTGGAATAAAGCACTGTTTAGCAATGGGTTGGCAATACAGATGAGGGAGGGTATAAGAAAAGTGCGGCTGCTTTGTCAGTTCTGATTGCACTATAGGAAAATTAAAAAGCTGTCAGAATCTCTAAGGTGCCGTCAAATTGATACTTCTCAGCAACAGTGAAGTTTTTGAGCCAGTGGTGGAGGTGGGAGTGGGGAACTGTGGGGTGGTGGTGAGTCAGCCTTTATGTTGTGCTGGTGAAGAGGCTGCATGACTCTGGGGGAGAGGGGGATGATGAAGAACCCTGGGCCAGCAAACCCAAACTCCAAGAAATCTAAGTTCTAGTTTCTCAAAGTCTTTCTCATAACTGGCTATGAGAACTGGGCAATTTTCCCCCTAAGGACCTTTGATAACTTTTTTAATTAAGGTATAATTAATATACAGTAAGATACACACATCTTTGGTGCAGCTGAATACACAAATGTAACCATGCAAAAAAAGACACAGAACATTTCCAACACTCTAGAGAGTTCCCTTGTGCCCCTTTTAAATACATTCTCTTCATTGACACCCAGCAACCATTATCTAATTTCTTTCCCCACAGATTAGGTTTACAAGATCTTGGATATCCTATAAATGGAATCAGAGTGTTCACTCTGTTGTGTCACGCTTCTTCCACTTTGTGACATGGATCTGGAGGTCACCCCTTCTACTGCTGGGCTGTACTCCGCTGGCTGACTCAGCACAACTTGTTTACCTAATCTCCTCTTAATGGGCATCCAGGGTGGGTCCAGGTCTCAGCTACTATGAATAAACCTGCCAGTAACATGATCGTACATGTTTTTTAGAAAACACATGTTTTCATTTCTTTTGAATTCCTCCATCTTAAAAAAAGACAGGTTGTCCCACGATTTTGAGTTTTCTAGGCAGACACCTTGGGGAAGGCTACAGGGGTGAAGGAAAGGGAAGATGGCAAATGCGAGACTCTTCCCGTCTCGTTCCTACCAGAATTGCTCTTTCATCTGTGCGATAGATGAGGCATTCGTGTAAGATGTCATTTGAAGGAAGGGTTTCACACAATATTTGAAAACCAGCTAATGAATAATCTCTATGTCCCTTTTAGCTCTAAGAATCTATGGCGCATCAATAGTTTCAAGGAAATTATTTCATAGTTCATATCTAAATTATGTTCTCTAAGTTTTCCATGACAATCGTTTACTCAAATTCTTCTCATAGACCCTGCATTGCAGAGAAAATTTGTATTTGTGCAAATCCATCAACAAGACCTTCACAATTGCTCTCCAAGTCTGTCTGGATTCTTCTCCAAGATCACCTCCCATGCTTCCACTTGCCCCACTGCTCCAATCACAGAACTCTTGGCCTCACAAAACAGCCAATACCCATCTCTGCACTTTTGCCCAAGCTATTTTTGCTCTCAGAATATTCTTGCTGACTTCATCTGCCAAGGTTCCATCCTTTGATTTTCAACCAGATTGAAATTTACACCTTTCTAGAAACCTTAACCTGGGTTATTTTTGCATGCCCATTAGAATACACACATGTACAGTATCACAGTTACTGGTGCATGTACCTCTATCCTCACGTATAAATCACAAGAGCCAGAGATGGTCTCCCCATCTACTCTCCCCTTGTCCTTTGATTCATGTATAGCACCAAGAATAGTTCTTGTTCATACAAGGCTAAAATCAATACTGGCTGAATTCGATTTGTGAGTATGGATGACTGTTATTTTCCTAAATCTTTGAACTAGGTGAAAATTCAGGCTGTTCACAGAAAGGGCAAAACTTAAAGGACAGCCATGGGACATGCACTCACAAGCTTACCTTCCTCAATAACCTTCCAAATGCACGCTCAGCTTTGTAAATCTTTCCTCCCACAAAACCACCACTGGCACAAACAGCCCATGGAAAACTAGTGCTGGTTTTCCTTGAGGACAATGGTGGCGTAATTTCCTGAAGGCCCAATGATATCTAATAAAAAGAAAATGAACATAAGCATGTGCAGTGCTAGTTTTTGCCAATGGCCTAAGTCAACCATTCTCCGGAAGTGTGTCAAAAAGCTCAATCTGACTCATACTGAGTTACCCCTCAACTCAAATGTTTTCTTCCTTAGCTTCAGATGCTGCCCTTTCCCTTCCCTTCTCTTCTATATTTATTCAAGAAAACGGAAAGAAAGGCATCTGTATTCTTTAAACTATCCCCGAAAATCAATCTCATTACTCTATAGCATTATTTTGCATCGACCGTGTATCTTCCAGTTTTTATGTGTCCTGGAAACCTTACAACATAACAGAAAAATAGATAATATCCATCAAGAAAACATGCATTGAAGCAAAAGAATGGATTAATGTCTTTTGGAAGATTCCACTGAAACCTATGCCAAATAATAAAGTTTGGGGAAGTAACCTCTAGAGACGTATTCTGATGATCAATTTTCCCCCCAAATAACTCTTTATATACTAAAACCACTCCATTTTTAAAAGTCATTTTGAATTAAAATATAACTTAAAAGTGTAACATTTTCTTGCATTGCTAAAGAAGCTATGCTAAATATGTTTTATATATAAATTACAAATAAATATATATTATATATAAATTATATATAATTATATACACATATAAATATATACTTATATAATTTTTTATATATATATAATTTGACCTCCATGTCTCTTTACTGGGAAATCTATCGCCACGCTGGTCTGCCACACAGAAAATGCCTCCAGATGACTGGGTACAGTGGTGTCCAGGGCTGCTGACCATGTATGGCCTCAGGAAGATGTTTTTGAATGCCGGGTCTACTGTGCTGCTCACAGGCTGTCAGACGCCACATCTCACCACTGCCTGTAACGGGGCTTTTCTTGCCTCTGCTTTTCTGCTTCTACTCAGACTACCGGGTGTATTTAAATGGTGTCCAGAATGAAAGTAAATCATTTTCGCAGGAGAAAGTGTGCCTCTTCTATGAGTAAATAGCATGAATGCTTCTGCTTGGGTATTTCAAATACAAATGGGCATAAAACCCATAAAGAGTAAAACCTCATGGAGGTATGGGGTGTGTGTGGGAGGGGAGGGAGGTAGATGGAAAGAAAGAACCTACCTTTTTGTAAAGGCTTTTTGATCAAAAGAGAAAAAAATATTATGGGCAAATCAGGGAACAGACTTTTTTATTTCATTCCAAGTCAAAATCTATAGGGTACCCCAATTACAGCCTTAGGGGGAAGCTATGTTCATCAAAGGCTGCAGAGGGCCTATTTTTAAAAGTAGGGGGTGAGGGTGGGGCCTAGCACTTGTAGTAAGGATATTACTATGCACACACACACACCATGAACAGAAGCAACCAGCATTTAAGAAATGTCGATGATGAAAGTGTCCTATTTTCAAATCCAATTTTGATCACTGGAAGACACAGGGACACAAAACTTTCTCCCATCCGCTGATCAGTCTCGGTAGAGGGAGACAGCCAGCTCTAGGGGGTTATTGCGTATCCAGTAGGACACTGGATGAAGGAAGCGGAGTGCCTGATGTCGCAGGACAATGAGGCATTTGGCTACCCACTACACAGCAGCCAGCATGGTCCTTCGAAAGAATAAATCAGATTACATCACTCCCCTGATGAAATCTCTCCCACAACTGCCCAGAGTAGCCAGGGTTAAATGCAGACTCCACACAGCACCCCCTGTAAGAAAGCCCTTATGTCAAGGCCCACCCACTCCGGTTCCCTTTCTTTCTGTGTGCTCCAAGGCTCCTGGCATTTCTGCTCCCCGACATCTCAAGTGTGTTCCCACCTAGGCCTGGGTGCTGGCTCTTCCTTCTGCTTGAGGAATGGTGCCCCCAGATCTCTGAAGGGCTGCTGCATCTCAAGCCAAATGTCAATCCTCTGCAAGGTCTTTCTTAACCACCCTGAACATGGTCATGTAATCATGCTGTCCTACATTATACAATTAGTAGCACCTATTAGTGCCTGAAAATATCCCAGTGGTATTTACTGTCTTTCCCCCTGATACAGTGGTTCTCCAATAGGGTGATTTTGCCCACCAGAGGAGATCTGGCAATGTCTAAAGGCATTTTGGGTTGTCTCAAATGGGAGAGGGATGAGGAAGAATTGCTGGCATCTAGTAGACAGGGACAGAGGCCGACGGTGCCGTTTAACACTCTATAGTGCACAGAACAATCCCCGTGACCGAGACTCACTCAGCCAAAAATGTCAACAGGGCTGTGGTTGAGAAGCCCTGGGATAGGAGGTAAGTTCCTTAGCTCCAGCTCCATTCCCGAGCTGCTGTATCCCGTGTCTTTAGCACTAAGTACCTGACACCCAGCAAGGTGCTCAATCGACATTGGTCAACAGACTAGCCTACTCTTGATTCTGGGTTTCACTGATGCGGACTGTCTGGCATCATCACTAGACCATGTTATATTAATAGTTGTACTAAATTTTAGCACGTATGTATACATAATATTCATATTCATTTATGTTTATGTATTGCCACATCAGATATGACCATAAGTACAGTGCACTACACTATATTATCGGTTATTCTTAAACAATCCTTTTGATGTTATTAATGCAAGAATCAAAAGACTTTTATTTGGTAAGTAGAGCCCTTAACAGGCCTACATAACTGATCTTTGCATCTGAGAAACTAGTACCCTAACTGGGCAAACTAGGTAAAAAAGGGCCCTTATAAAATGGTGAACCAGCAGGGATTATTCCAGTATGGGTGGACCACATGTGACAAATCGGCTTAGTGAAGCTAAGTACGGTAGACTGAAATCACAGTAGCCTATCTGGGCTGGAACTGTGTTTCCCAAGCTTCCCTCTCCTGCATAGTTCTGGGTTAGCATGGACCACATACGCATTCTATGTGAGATCTGAAAGAGGGCAGTGATGCAGCAGGTGTAGTGTTTGCATTTGAAAGGTCAGTGAAAAGTGCCAGGTGCTGTTGCAGCTCTTATGTATCATTTATCTGCCGGCCACCTAATTGTCAAGAGGCAGAAAAGGGGCTGGTCCAGCCCTTTCTGGAAGCCCTCTTTCACATTCTTTGTCTTCTGACCAGGCACATGCTTAGTTCCCTGATGAAGGTCCGTGTGCTTCTCCTGGAGGTCGAACCCATCACGGAAGTTGCTTAAAAGCAGAAAGAGACCTATGTGGGTTCCAGGTCATCCCCATGGATTCTGGCTTCTCTTCAAAGGCTCAAGTTCATCTTTGTTCCCTCCATTTCATATTCATCTTTCCTTCCACTGCCTGCCCTGCCCACCTCAGGCTCCAGTATCAGACACAGATGCAAACCCTTGCATTGGCTGTTTAACCAGATCCCACAACTGCATAAGTGAAATGCAGGCAATAAATCCTGGTAGCTCAGCTTCTTTGTTCAAACCCCAACTAAGACACTAGGGTTGACAATTTGATGGCCTTTCCACATCCTGCAAATATTCTGACCAGGTTGCTACATCAATGAGATCTAGGTGAATGGGATCTTTTTAGAAGGAAATAGGTTTTAGCATGTAGCTGCTCTAAGCTTTGACACGAGATAACTGGAAAATGGCTTGCTACATCAGATAAAGTGGTCATACTCATATGGTTATGATTCTTTCCTTCTTTTTAAATGTCATTGAAAATGATTTTGACTGAACAGAATATATATGTGTCTTTTCGTATCACCTGATGATTTTCTTATTTCCTTTATCATAATCACTTGTCCCACAAGGTCCCACTCAGAGGTCTTGGATCACCTGACATGTGTGACCTGCAATGTTTAATGACTGTTACCCAAGTAATTAAACTCGCTGGAAACAAATAAGACGGGGAGGCTGACTGTGCAATCTTCCAGAATTAATCTTTATATTGTGACTGTAACTCTGTGTATTTAAATACTTTGCATTTGTCTTTATAAATGGAGTCTATTTTAATAAGTATTGTACTTGGTAACTTCTGCACCATTTTTTCGGTGATGAAATATAGCATTGCTGGCACATTGTGTTCCAGGGCAAGTTTCTCATTGTTTGGCCTCTTACCCATTTTTCTTGAACCACGTTACAAACAGAATTAAATGGCTTTAGCAGAATCTGATAGCTTATGAAGGCAAGTTAGCCAGTCTAGGGTCAGAAGGTACAAACCACCAAGGAACGGCTTTCAGCAGGTAAAGGTTTAGAGCTCAAAGGTGTGGCTGACACCAGCCACCAAGGAGATGGTGTCAGAGGAGAAACTGATTCTACAGACCATCCTAATACGAATGCCGAGGGAGAGCAAGGACAGGAGGGGAGGGGAAAGTGCAGAATCAAGCTTTCAGCTAAAACGAGGATGGAAGCTGACAAGGTTGATAGAAAGAGCCACTTTTGTATCCTGAGCCTCTCTCTCTGTGCCTTACACACACATACATATGGAAACATCCCTCTACCTGAACAAGCGGGAAAAAGATGACACCGACCACAACCCAAACTGGCAGTCACTCACAAGCAACATTGCTCAAGCTTGACTGTCTCCGGGTACAAATCTCCTGTGCTTTACCACTCAGCAGCCACCTCCTGTGGATCCTATGGGTACAGGTGGCTTGAGGAACTTTACCACTCTCAGATTTAGACAGTACGGTGATATCATCAAGTTTAAAGGTACCTGTGGTAGGCTGCATTACTGGTCCCAACTCTCTACCCCTCTCTGCATCTAGGCCCTTGTCTCAGCCTCATTATGAGCGGTGAACTGCTCTGCATACAACGTGCTTTGGGAGTAACAGTATGCCAGTTCCAAGTCTAAGCCTGGATGATGAAGTGAAGAGCATACCCCGGCCAGCAATTGGTCCAAGGAGGATAAGAGGCCTACGAAGCAGAGCTGTCCCAGCTGACCCAGCACCTTCAATAGGAGACAGAGCTGCCCCACCACATGGTAGCCTGGCAGAGCCCAGCCAAGCCTCCCACCAACTGGCATAAGCACGCATGGTAACAAGTGATGAAATTTTGGTAGTGGTTTGTTACACAGCGATAGCTAACTATTAGAATGCCAGAACCCTTTCGTAAACCACAACCTCACATAGAGCCCCTATCAATCAATCAGATGGAGGCAGTGCTGCCCCAGTTGAGGCAAGATATAGGTCCTTAAGCCCTCTTGTGCCCATTCAATACAAGAGTGTCTGAGGCACCTCCACATGCCACAGTTTGAAAACCATCACTCTAGCAGAAAGTACACTGAATCAGAAAACAGAAGTCCTGGGTTTGAATTTACTCCATGCCACTTAAGCATCCTAGAGATTCGGTGCCTTCCTATATGAGGAAAAAGGGAGTAAAAATGCAAATGTTTGGTCAACCTATCTCTGAGATAGGTCAAATTAAAAAATGTGTAAAAATACAGAGCACACAGATATAAGGTATCACTGCCACCATCACCACCCCCGCTCCCACTGGAATTACCTGCACTGTGGGGCAGACTTGCCAGGGCCACTCCCTTCTCCATAATCTAAGTGAGAAATGTGGGGACTTTGGGGGCTTGACACAGGCTGTAGCCGGTAATCTTCAACCATCCCTCCCAAGCTCCCCACTGACTTCAAATGAAAAGTGGGACAACAGATAAGAGAATTATTTTCTACAATTTGATTTAGGTGTATGGCAAGTTATATATAGTTTTAAAAGTCTACTTATCCCTTTGTGTGTTTTCTTTCTTTTTTAATGGACAAATCTCTCTCTTTTTTTAAAGACTTAATTTGTTTTATTTTTAGACAGGGGAAGGGAGGGAGAAAGAGAGGGAGAGAAACATCAATGTGTGGTTGCCTCTCACATGCCCCTTACTGGGGACCTGGCCCCCAGTCAGGGCACATGCCTGGGTTATCGAACCAGCAAGCCTTTGGTTCACAGGCCGACGCTCGATCCACTGAGCTACACCAGCCAGGGCCCTTTGTGTGTTTTCTTACACTCAAAGCAGCAACAAATGCTCTACAGAATCTGGGCTTCAAAGAAGCAAGAGAGACACACACACTGATGAGGGGCCCCAGCCTTGGTTGTTCTCAGCTGTCCAAGGCCTGTCTGTACTAACGGGCACTAAAGCTTAGTAGACAGGCCAGGGCTTTGTTATCAACCAATCTGGATTAGAGCTGGAGCGACTTGGTAGTTGTGTGATCTGGTTGGCAAGTCTTTTAACTTCTGTGAACCTCAGTTTCCTCACCTGAAAATGGTGGCTACATGATCTATGCATAGGACTTTTGGAAGGATTAACTAAAGCAATGTTCATAAAATGGTTAGTGCAGTTTCTAAGAACCCAATGAACAATTACTATTGTAATTATCATTGGATGATGGACTATTTCACGCCCATTATTCTGCCCTCAGAGGACCATAATGATTTCTGACATGCTAGGCCTTCTGATGAAAAGCCTGGGCTTTGGAGGCTGATGAATGAGGCTCAGAACCTGGCATTGCTGCCACTCAGCTGCCCGCTGACCTTGAGCACAGTGCAGAACCCCTGAACCCCTGGAGAAGTCCGGTCTACCTGACACCCTCCTAGGGGACATGCACAAGGACAGATTATCATAACCACCACCAATAGGTGGCATGAAATGCAAGCACAGTGCCCTGGGAACAAAGGAAGGGAGCGGCTAACACATGGCCATGGCGTGTGTTGGAGGGGATGAACGCGATGCTGCCGGGAGCGCGGCTCGACCCATCTGTGGCTGTGATCACACACACTCCGTGCCGATCAACATGGCAAGTAGCACCATCTGCCCAGTGTGACAAATTCCACTGGGATAAGCTGCCTACAGTTTACAGCCACATTTCTCTAAGACCCGGAGCCCTGCCAGTGGATTCTGGCCTCGCAGATGGATTACACCAAAGAGACAAAAAGCCAGGTGGCCAAGGAGGAGGTCAAAACTGAGAAACTGTCAGTAAAGAGTCACTCATCCAGCTCCTGTAATGTTTTTAGTGAGAAACCTCCTGGACCTGGGTTGACTACTGGGCCACTAGTTAAAGCTGCCAGGTCTTCTAAGTTTTACGAGTGTACAATGATTTTAAAAAAATGATCTAAATGCTTCTCTGAGCATTTAGAGTACACACAGAATGGCTATTTGAAGCTCTCTTGAGCCATGCATCTCCTGCCCCCCAGTGCCATTGGTCACACATATACAAATATGGTCCTTCCCAGATCCCTTGGCCTCTGGAGGTGATAACCTCTATTAGGAAAAGTTTTTTTTTTTAAATCAAAATCCTGTTGGGGATGTCGTGAATAATATATAATGGCAACTGGAGTTTTTGAGGTCCTACTATGTTCTAGTAATCTTTATATCAAAGTTATTGGGATAGTATTGATTAATAATGTCAATTTCAGGTATACAATGTCATGATATCTGTATACTCTACTGTGTGCTCCCCACCCAAAGTCTAGTCTCCTTTTAATAGACCTTTTTATGTTTAAAAAAATTTTAATGGGCCTCTCAATATGTTTATGTGGCTCTGTCATTCAAACTGTACTTCAAAAATGGGGACAGAGTATATGATCCATCCTGTCTTCCCATTTGAGATTCTACTAGATTTCTAATTTGTAAGTGGCAAATTACATAGAAATACTGTGAACTCTACTGGGAGGTATAGTTATTGAGCATTAGTTACCACTCTCCTTCCACGTGGAATGGCTACTCGCCAGTTAAATTTGTTTGTGATCATCCTGGAGGAAAAAACAGCAGGAACATCATCCACTCCTGAGATGGTATCTGTCAGCACTTTCGTGCCTTTTCTCCATGTAAGAAGAATTGGATACAATTTACATTAGCTAAAAAGAATCGATCTCTTTTTACAGTAACTCTGGGAAAGAAAATGTTACTCAATGAAAGCAAAGGGGACAAAGGAAGGGAGGGTGGAAGGACGAGAAGGGTTACAGACCATTATGACCCTAAATCCTCCATCCAGTGAGGTAGGCTTAGAAAGTCTTGAAAGTGCAGCTGAGGGTTGGATTTGATTTGGGGAACAACGAGAGAGCATCAGTGGGTCTAGGTAGGATCGTGACCTAGCAAAAGAAGAATTTTAGGGCCTGAATTGGTTAGTGTGTTTCATGGATTTGAGAAAGATAAAGGTTAAGACAAGGGGATGTGGGAGATAGCTAGTGGGTGTGATTAACTATTCAAAAGACGAAGGCCTGGCACAGTGCGGGCCATGCCTCCTGCCCCCCAGCCTCACATAGTCCTTATGACAATTATTTGGGCCAATGGATATAAAGGATCAGATAAAAAGTTCTTTTTCCCTAAACATTCCTGTTTTTAGTTGCTGCTGATTCTATATCCCGACACACCAAAGCAATAGGTTTTAAGACTTCGGGTAGAAATTCTGCACAGAAAATGGCACAAGATTGTATGTGTTGAACAAAGAAGATACATTGGATCTACACTCTGATTCTCAATTAACGAACTGCGAAGTACAGAGGGAAATGGAAAGAGAAAAGGCAGGAAAACAAAAGTGGCTGCCTCTTTCCAGAAGGCCCACTGGACACGTCAGACGTCCTCCCAAGACGTCCGTTCGGGATCCTCCCCCCGACTCCTCTCAGTGCGTCGGTGTGTTTACAAGCATGTGCGTGTGGGGGAGCAGAGAGGAAAGGGTAATGCGGCACACAGACCGTGGCGTCTACAGTGAAAGAAGAGAGGCCGTTATCTGCTGCCCAGAACATGCAGAAATAGAGGATGTTTATTTCCACTGATCCTCCGCTTATTTGTAGGGTAATTTTGGGCAACACACTCTAAGTCTCGGCACATATACACCAGGGATGGTGACGATACTTTGCTAGGCGGTGGGGATTAAATAAGAACTTGTAGGCAAAGCAGTCAGCGAGGCCTGGAATACAGCAAGTCGGAGAATGGCGACAGCCAGCTGAGCCTGAACAACGGCCCTCAGAGCGACGGCGGCAGCACTAACTTTTCAGAAAGGATAATTCACAGTATTCTTCAAAAAATGGCATACGCTCCATCCCAGAATAATATTGTTTTGGCTAGTGAACCCATTTTCTTGATACTTACTGATAAGACAGAATGTTGTAGTAAGGAATCTTGGGGGAGTCAAGGAAATGCCGACTTGAGGTCTAGCTCTCCAAGCACCTGAGTGATACTGGGCAAGTCACTTCCCTCTTGTTTCACTTTGCCAAATCGTCTCAGGTCCTCTGTATGTATTTTGATATATGATAGCATTGTGAGATCAGCCAGCTAGGCAAGGGTCAACGTATTTTTTAAGCACTGGAGACAGCACCTGTTCATTGTAAGGAAGTATATAAATTTCTTCATCATATGAAATGAAGAAATAAATAATGTGTATGTCCTGAAAAGGAGACAAAATCGTATTGATTAACCTACTTCTGCCTCAGCTCACATTTACTTTTTCTATATTGTCATCATTATCCCTTCACCCTGTAATTGGGTAAGACAAAGAGAGTAAGTTTACCCGCTCTGCACTATAATCCAGTACATTTTAGAAGCCAATTCTTTTTATTACTTTTCATAATTACATTTGTAATTTTTTTTGTCCCAACTCCAAAAATGTGGTATCTCTCAAGTTCTATAGTCCAAAGTTCTATAATCATCATTTTAAAAACCAGGGAGTTCTGTGATGGCAGTAGTTGCAGCAACATATTTTTTTGATCTTCTGGAATCCACAGATATAAATGGAAAAAATAAACAGAAAATTGAAAATTCATGGACAACATTTTAAATAAAACTAGGTGACAAGGTAACTCCACAAACACCAAAACACAGGGTCCGGTAGAAGTAACATCTGCTTGAATGTGGTTGGCAGAGTAAGAATATGTGTGTAATAGTTTATAGTTTTAATCTGAACATTTCACCTAAAATGTTATAGGGTGTGCTTGAGTGTAACATTGTTATGTTACAGAATTACTTGCTTATGATTTTGTAATAAAAAAGAGTCATTATTTGTGCGGGACCCTGTACGAGCAGGTAAGAATAAGCCACTAACAGCTCCATGACTAGCCAATGCCTGCTTCAAGCACAAGACCTCACACTGGACAGAAACTACTGGGAGAAAAATCAAAGCTAAGCAAAACATGAAAACAAAGATGAAAAAGACAGAAAATACAAATAAGAGCAAAGAAGGGAAAGAAAACCAAGAAATTTCAGATGGCAAGTTTGTTTTTATTTAAAAAAGAAAACAAAACAAAACACTACATGAACTGAAGAAAGCTCTTCAGAAGTTAGAAAAAGCTATCTGTACAGTTTCTAAAACCTCTGGAAAATGAACAAAGCATTGAGATCAAATCCCACACAATATTACTATAAGAAAAGAAAAAGAGAAAACAGAATAAGATAACATTTCCACAGACAATAAGAGAACACCAAGGAAAATACGTTCAAAAATCATATCACCACTGTTACATATTTCTACATTTGCCAAAAGATGCTTAGAAAACACAGTAGATATAAAGAAATGAGAATAAATAAATACCGGAGAAATTAAAAATGAGGTGACAAAACTTAATTAGATAATTTAGAAGTAAACTTAGAAAAAGCTTAAGACTGAATTTTAAAACATAACAAGATAAACAGGAGAGGGAAATGGAATATTCTAAAAATCAAAAGACATTAAGAAAGATAAAAATGTTACAAGAAAAAGTGACAAGTGTTCAAGATATGAGTTGAAATGTACTTGCACCCATGCTGAAGACATCTTGTAATAGTTTATTGACGAGGTTGGGCACTATTTTATTCGATCTTATAGAAAAGATATTTTACCTCTCTACAATCTTGTACTTTCTTATTAAAGACAAGTTTATTGTTGCTTCTGGCAGGACTTCTCTCCAGAAGACTGCTATGAGACTACTTAGAAAAGACAGATAAATCCTGGTCACACAAATTATCAACTAAATATCTACGAGCATTTCTTATCTTCTCAACATTTATCCTCAGATCAAAATGAAAAGTAAAGTGTACCTGAGAGCCAAGAGTGAAAATGTGGTGTTTAAATATCAGAGACTAAGCTTTAGTCATTTCAGTTTTAGGAACACTTCCTAGAAAACAAAAAGCAGACATAGTAAATAAAGTAATGTGTTCTGAAATAAAAAAGAGAGAACAAAATGGAATTTTAAGAAAATTAAGCCCTGGTTATGCAAATAGCAAAGGGCACTCACAGGACTTATTTGCTAATAAATTCAATTCTTCAACTGTTTATATGCCTGCTGTGTGAAAGCACAAAAATGAATAGAACATAATCTTTGCCCTCAGGACATTAAAACTGGAAAAGAAAGCTCCACACATTTTTAACTCTAAGACCAGGCAAAGTGTGGGTGGTGATGAAAGAAAGGTACAAAAAATTTTTGCTTGGGTAAAAAGAGAAAGATTTGATTTATTACAAGCAAAAACGCAGCTATCCTTTACCACTGGTGGAAGAGTTACCTGTGGGTCTCGTCCGAGATGTCCAGAGAGGGCTTGGTATAGTCCTCATTTCCTCCTGTATAACTTAGTGGTTGATGCCTGACATTCAATACATGTGGCCTGATATGTAGTGGCAGGAGCTGACTCCTACGGGGCCAGTATAACACTCTAATAACCTAGCTGCCTTTTGTGTTTTAGTGTAGTGATTCTTCAAGGGGGGACCACGGACATATTCCTAGCCATGTGAATTTTCTACTGACAAATGTATCTGTGTTTCATTAAAATAAAAATATTTATACAGGCATAATCGGATCCTTGTACTCGAAGCGGTCTTGGGGCCACCAGTAGGAGCATCACCTAAGAGCACGTTTGAAATGCAGAATCCTGGGCTCCGCCCCAGTCCTCCTGAACCAGGGGGCATTTACAAAGCTCCTCTGGTAATTCATTTGCACACTAAAATTTGAAAGGCTCTAAATTATGCCTTATAACCAAGCACTGCTGGGTGACTTCAGTGTTCATATTTGTGTTTATAATCAACGCAGCGCCAAGAAGTGCCATGCTGATTTGTAGGCTAAAGAGAAGAGAACAGAGATGGACTTGATATCTCAATAATACTTTCAGCCAAAAAAAGACTGGATAATGTCACAGCACACTGTGAAATGGAAGGGTTTACAGTCATCTTAACGGAGAAAACTGTAGGAGAGCTAAGGCATCACAGTCTATGGCTGTTTGGGGTTAGGGTGTCACTTTAGTAAAAATATCATTTTTTTCATGTTAGGTTAATGCTGTTATTTTAAGAGTCTGAAGTTTTTCCTGCATTTAATTTTCAAGTGTGCTATGTTAAAATTTCATTTTCAATTTTTAAAAATTTTATAGATGCATAAAAACTATAAGCCGGCATAATTAGTTTATATATAGCTCTATGTGTGTACATATATATTACAATAGAAATATAACTCTACACCCATACTCGCAAGACTTCCTCCCTTTAAAATGGAAATATCATTCATACTTGGTGAATACTGCAATGGTAACAATAAAGGGAGGGAATTAGTTTTGACAGAGAAGAAAGGAAAAAGCATGAAAATATAGGCTGCCTGGGAATCCCCGACAGCACCACCTAGAGGGGGAGAGAGCAAAACAGGGAGTCCTGTGCGTGCTTGAATTTCAGAGCCACTGGCTCAGGGAACTACTATCAGGTGGACATTATTGTCACTACCGCCTAGGTCAGGAAATAGACCGTAGCCGGTCACTTCGGACGCCCCGCCATGTGCCCCTTCCCAGCCACATTTTTAGGGCCTGAACTGCTGTTCCTGCCACAGCATTTTAAAACACAAAACAAAGTTAAGATTAAAGGCTGCTCAATAAGCAATGGGGAAATGTCTAGAAAATAATAATAATAACAATAACAATAATAATAATAGCAAAACAGCAATTACTACGTGCCAGGCATCCTTCTAAGCACTTTACGTACTTAACTCATTTAACTTTATTAATGACCTGTGACAAAGTCACTCCTTCAGCAGATAGTAAAAATGGCCACATTCCTTCACTCCTAGGAGGGCTCTGTTTCTGCGCCCCCTGAGCCTGGCTGGTCTTCGCGGCTTGCTTCGGGCGGTGGGATGTGGTGGAAGTGCTTGATGTGTCATTTTTGCGTCCAGGCTTCAAGCAGCCTTGTACTCTTTTGAGAATCCTCCCTATCCGTGCCTTGGGAACATGCCCAGGCATATTCATTTCAAACAGGAAAAAAAAAAAAAAACAACCCTTCACAATTTGATTTTCTTTACTCAATGGGTACAATATAATTATGATTTTCTGTAATTTTTTTATTTAGGGGAAAAGTCTTCTTCCATTATTATGTTTTCCCCTAAGTTGTTATATGGACAAAATATAGGAGACTATTTAGAAAAGATGAGAACAGGGAGGGGTAGAAATTAGCTTGCTGATTGCTGCTATAGGGAGAAACGGAGACACAATGAAAAGTTGTTGTTTTCCCTCTTGTGTTTTAAAGAACTTAGCTAAAATCACACAAAAGGGATTTAGTTTCATAGCTAAGAACTTTCCACCAAAACATTAAATTAAAACTCATTTCAGAGTACTGAGGATTTTTGACTTTTTTTCCTAAGTGATACTTAAATACAGCGCATCCACACCTGACACTCGGCAATCCACACTGTGTGGCTTGGGGATGCCTGAAAAGGTGATTCAAGCTTGGATTCCTGTGGGAAAGGATGGCCCTGGAATGGCTGTAACACTGCCCGGAAGGGGCCCGGCTTGCTGAGAGACAGGTAAGATTGTACAAAAGCCAAGAAAGGGCTATTTTCTACCTCTTAAATAACGGCACTTTCAGATTCCTCCTAAGATATTTTGTACACAGTGTTCAACTCTGAGAAGCAAGCCAAGTCTTTGGTTCTTTCTTCTGCAGAAACTACGGCAATCTTGCAGTCTGGATTTTCTGGAACGTTTTCAATCTTAAGTGTCCTGTTCCACTGCCAAATCATGGGCTCTCAGTCATGAACTCCAAGCTTTAGGTTCAGAAACTAATCCAGGGTTTTCCAGGCCTTGTGATTTTGTAAACAAGCAGCCTTCTAGGGGAAAAATACTAGATAGCCAACTTTTAAAGCCAATAAAATATTTTTAAAATAATAACTTTTTAAAAGTTAATTGTATTTCAGTCACTGACTCACTGTATAATCTTGAGTCAATTACTTAACCTATCTAAGCCCCTCTGCATTCAGCCATAAAATAGGGGAGTAGCAAATATCTTCTCCTTACGCATGAAAGTGCTTACTCTAACATTTGGCACCGTAAGCCCCCAACAAAGTTAGCCGTGACTACTATCACTTTCATAAGGAGGAATGAGTTCAAAAACGAATAATTCTAGCCAAAGCCACAGGGAAGAGAGAAGGTCAGTTCCTCACAAGACCAATGGCAGAAACATCTTAATACATCGGGCTCAACTTCTTTTTCTAGGTCATCAGCAGCCCCCAAAGAGAGCAACCCCAGACGTGCTAAACCAACCAAGAGAAAGAAAGAGCCTCTAAAGAAGGAAGGAAAAAATCAGTACTCCCGTTGGCAAACCAGCCGTGACAGGACAGGGTTCGGATGCAGACACGAGGTCAGATTTCACTCTGAAACCAGGAGGGCTGCCATCGTCTGGCCTTTGCCCACCTCTGCAGCACTTTTTGTGGCCATCTCCTGGACCCTTGATTCACGTCCTACCCTTCACCTAATTCGACCACAGCATTATTGCCCAGGCAAGGCCGCCTTCAGTTCTGCTCACATCTCACACTGACGCTCCGGCGTCTGTTTTGATCACACACCTGCAACAGTGCTACTGTTTAGTGTTTAAATCTATGTCATTTTCGCAGTGTAAATAATCATTTTACATCCATAAGCTCATATCTAACACAGTAATTGTAAACATTTAGCTGTATTTCCTGACCATCTTTTTTTCCCCCTATACATGTTTACATAGCTTTGGTCACAGTGTACAATTGTTTACATACTTTTCAATTACTGGAGCATTTTTAAAATTACCTCACGGTCTTCAAGATCATCATTTAATTGTATAACATTCCACCGAGGAAATGTTATTAATTTACTGAAGCATGCCCCTACTGAGGGACATGCTAAGAAATCCCTATTTTTGGCTATTATAAATAGAGCTAAAGTGAATAATTTCCGTGCATGTGGATTTTTCCATATTTTGAAATATTTCCTAGAATTAAAGTTCCAGAAGTTGCATCACTTGACCAGAGGGAATGGGTGCTATGATTGCTTTGGATATATATTATCAGATAGTTTTTAAAAAATATCTGTATTTATTTATTTTTTAGAGAGAGGGGAAGGGAGGATGAAAAGAGAGAGAGAGACCTCCGTGCGAGAGAAAAACAACAATCAGTTGCCTCTCGTACACTCCCTGGCCAGGGACCAAACCCACAACCCAGCTGTGCTCCCTGACTGGGAGCCAAACCAGTGACCCTTCACTCCACAGGATGACACCCATCCAACTGAGCCATACCAGTCAGGGCTGTCAGATCATTTTGACAAGAATATAGATGTTTCTTGTCATCAGTATCCATTTTTATCTTGGTCATTTTCTAAGCAACTCATTCTATTTCTATCTACTCTGAGCAAAGCAGTTACTCAATCTACAAATTATTGTTTCTTTGTTGTCCACATTACTGCCCCTAAAAATTCTATTCTGTAGCAACACAAGGTGTCAATACAATGTAAAACATCTTACCTTGGCCCAGGATTCCCCGCAAAAGTTGTCCCGTAGACATACCTTTGTGTCTCCTTTTCCCTCCAGGGAACTTTCTCATGGATGGGATATTAAAATATGCCTACAATTTAATGGACTAATGTATTTTAAGTAAAAATATATTTGAAGTACATGGCAGTCTGATTTGCACTTTGGGTTTTATAAAATTTGTATACTTTTTAAGATTTTAAAATATTTTCTAATATCAGTAACATATAAGAGGACCTAATTCATTATTGTTTTGCCAGCATTAGAATCATTTTTTTCTGTTTATATTCCTGAGCAGTGTTAACAGATGAAAAATGATGCACTACCATGTGAAGTTTTTTTTTTAAGTGATTCTTTTTTTTTATGTCTACCTGCCTCCAGTAACTAAGTCTTTTTTAGAGTAGAAACAATCATATTTTTCCCTGTAGCATTGGCACTCAATAGAAGTTTGGCAGAGATTTTAAAAAGAGAGAGAGAGAAAGGTGAAAGAGAAAAGAAGACAGGAAGAGCAGGAGGAGAGTAAGAAAAAAGGCAAACGAAATAGGAGAAGCCGGAGGGGAGGGAAGGGAAAAACCATCACCCACGCATTTAGGGACTTTGCACTACAAATAGGTGGCTTCAGAGGAAAGAGTCAAAGACAGGATTAAGATTAAAAATATAACTAAATTCCTTTCTCTACTAATTCCTCTTTTATTTCATGCAAATAAAGGTTGTAGCTTCTAAGGGTCCATGAATTGAATACTTTAAACATTAGGACACTCACCCAAGTTTAACCTTCTTCAGAGCAGTCTGCTTACCAATGACAACAAAACAGGTATGACTTCATCACAGCCACCTGGGTCTGCGTGTTCTGCTCGCGTCACGCGTTAGCACTGAGGACAGGCAACAAGGACTACTTCCAACAGCTGGATGACTGTATCTGAGAGCTCACTGAAAGGCCCACAAAACAGCTACTCAAAGAAAGTTATATTGTCCTGGAAATAAATCTTAAAGACGTGTATCTCCCTCCACCTGTGCCTGTGTTCAAACCTGGCTAGGCCACTTCCTGGCCATGTGGCCTGTGACTTAAGCTCTCAGCTTCTCATCTGCAAAATGAGGATAACAAAAGCTTCTATCTCACAGGGTTGTTGTGCGATTAATGAGTTAATGTATGCTTCAAACAGTTACAAGTACATAGTAAGTTCTCAATTAAAAAAAGGAAGCTATTATGTTCATTGTTAAATAAAGCAACTGATGGAAAAAACATGCAGCTCTAAGGGATGCACAGAGGTCCTGATGCCTCCTAAAGTATGTACAATAAAAAAGAAGTCCATGTCTAAGCTGTTCACCTATCAGGTCTCCTTGGGCAGCCCCATGTGTGCTAGGGGCCCCAGCACTTGGTGGTACAACAGCACATTTAATAGACACTTTCTAGAAGGATGAATCTCAGAACCAGCAAGGTAACACAAATGAAAGAAGAGGGTGTAGGCACAATTTTACAGGGGACGAGAAAGGGAGGCTCATCCTCTGTCATAGGGGAATTAGTCACCACGTGGTTCAAATCAACTATTACTAATTGAGAATCGAGGTCCAAGTTTGCCAAATCTTCCAAATTTTCAAGAGATGCTAGAACTGTGGATTCTTTTGTACGGTCTTCTGATCATTAAATGTTGACAACTCTTTCAATTGTTTCTAAAAAGACCCTGTGCAGCAGGTCAATCAAAATATATCCGTGAGACAAATTTAGCTGAACTCTGTCAGTTTGTGCTATTTAAGCTTAAAGAAAAGCCATGTCCCTAAGCCAATATCCCCCGGAGCCCGCACCTTCCAAAGAACCAATTCCCACTATGTGGAAGTGTGAAGAATGTTAGGCTCAGCAAGTATGCACGCACTGTATAGGCTCCGGGCAACTGAGGGCCACTCCAGTGAGTGTCTGCAGGGTCTCCACAGTACTTAGCCATCTTTGGGGGACAGGGAAAGTAAGGACAGGAGCTTATATCTTAGCGAAGGGGCCAGATACAGGCAAGTGAAACGACAGCAAATGTTAAGTTACACATAACCGATCAATTGTGTAGTACCAATTGGACACACCATAGGGATTTGGGGGTGGGGTGGGGGGAGGCTCCAAGAGGACCTCAAGGAGGACAGGGGTCCTGAACCAGACCACAAGGATGGAGGAGCCTTTGGAGAATATAGAGGTGTACGTTCTAGGTAACAGAGGTGAATGAGCAACAGCACGACTGCTTCTGGTTATTGTAACATTTCTCCCTTGACGCTGGAAAAGTTTGTATGATCCAGTTGTTTTTAGTGTTTGTTTGTTTCATTTGGGTCAGGGCATGGTATAAGCTACCTAATTCAATAGCCACCAATCATCATAAAAATGACCAGATGTAGTTGAAGTCAACTGTGTATTCTTCCAAACCTTCCCTGAGCCTCTGTACACTACGCTTTCTTAGCTGATGGCTCCAGACTAAGAGGTGGTCCTTGCCCATAAGAAGCCACAGTCCAATGAGGGGGTCAATAATACTGATACAAGGCGACAGATACAGGGATCGTGGTTGCAGGGCATCCTGTCCACCAGCCACCAGCTGGGCTGCATCTGGGGGTGAGTGGGAGTCTGATAGGCAGAGAAGGGGGAGGAGGGGTGTTCCAGGTAGCAGCAGCAACACAGGCCAAAGCGTTGGAGTGGTGAAAGCTAGTAGTTTGTAGCAGCAAAAATGCCCACCCTCTTTTCCACCTCTTCGTTCTTGGTCTGTTTGCTAATTACCACCTTCCTGCATCTCAGCAAGATGGGAATCTCCAAAGAACCCTAAAGATTCTTAAAATTTGTTCTGTGGTTGCCATTCATTCACATGAAATGATGAAAAACAAGGCTATTGTTAAGAGCCTATGTTATATTCAGATGTATTTAACTGTGTCCCTATAGTCTTGGCACAAAGAAAGATAACGCTGTTAATAAAATCAATTTTGATCTCATTTATTTTGGAATAGAGTGTTCTCTGCTTGGCTTCCAACACAAGAGGAGATATTCACATATAAAGAAGAGACATTGCACATCAAAGCCCAGTGTTGGGTTTTGATTTGAGCTTAGAGTTGTCACATCTTTTGTGTTTTGTTTGCAACTATTCGTATTAAAAGAATTTTTTTAAAAAGTTAATGTTTACTTCTTTTTGCTTTAAAAAGGAAAAAAATTTAAGGTATAAAGCTAAAGATTTCAACTCTACTCACCACTACCATTATCATGTTTCAAGATGGCATGAAAAGGATACTCTAGGCTGGGGTATAGGGTAGCCTAGGCACCCTAATGGATCCTGGGTCCATTACCTGCTATATGCAGCAGTTTCCTCACTTTTTCCTTCTCTTTATGACAGGTTTCTAATGGCCTTTGAATACCCACGGTGAGGAAAACAAGGAGATTGTGGTAGCTTGTCTGCAAGGATGGTCCCCAGTGGCCCATGTCTCCTGTAGCCCTTTGTCTAGGTTGTCCTGCATAACCAGCGGAAGGTGGATGCTACATGACGTCCAAGGCGAGATCAAAAGAAGCCTTGTAGCAGCCATCCGGATCTCTTGGAACGTTCAGCTTCAGAACCCAGCTACCAGACTGAGAAGCCCATGCCACACGGAAAGGCCATGTGCAGGAGCCCAACCTGAGGTCAACTACCAGGCACACGAGCCATCTTAGATGTCTAGCTAAGTCAAATTTTCAAATAATTCCTGCCCAAGTCTCCCTGTGAGAGCAAAACATGAGAGACCCTAGCAAGAACTTCCCGGCTGAATCTAGTCAACCCACAGAGCTGTGGCTTATTACACAGCAAGACATAATCAGAGGATGAACACCAAGATAAGATAAGACAAACCTGAAATTAAGGAACAGCTTTTTCTACCCCTGACAACATGGTAAATTAGATTGAAGTTTGTGGCCTGAGTGAGTTGTTTTTTTTTTATTGAGTATAGGTATTAATCGCCTCTGGCCCCTGTCCTGCTCATCACCTGAAGATAATCAAGGGATAAGAGTATTCATTTTCAGAGAAAATATACAGATTTAACAAGCTCCACTTCATATGACTATTTTTCTTAATTATCTTCAAGGGTCAGTTTTTAGCTGGGAAAAGCAACAGCAAAATCTTCTGAAACAAAGTTTATGTTCACCAACATCTTTTATACAATACAGTCAATAGCCAAATGCAGTGATAAGGGCAGTGCACCAGCATTTCCTATATTGTTACTTTATGGAACTGGTATGACATTAGAAATGTAATGGTTTTCAATTTTCAGGGTAATAACATTCATTTTTATATTTGATACTTAACAGTAAAATACTCATGTGCAATATAAGATAGGCTTATGAGTGGAAGTTAGTTGCCCCATCAGTATCCATTCCCTGCGTGTTCCTTGGTAATGTCCTCCACTTTGTCTGAAACCTTAGAGTGTCAGCTAAACACCCAATTTCCTCAGCTTTCCTTAAAACTGGTACAGCCATGGGAAACTGTTCCAGCCATTCAGACTTAAGGACAAGTGTTCTGGGGGTTCTGAAGGGACTTCTGCCGTCCTGATAGAGGGGGAGTTATGACCGGTGCTGCCACTTCACATCTCATTCCTAGAATATGGACATGATACCTGCAGTCACAACAGCAGCCTTTTTGCAACCATGAGGCAATAATCCTAGGATAAGAGCCAAAACATTAAGATGAGCAGAGCAGAAAGCCCAGAAGGATTTGGTCTCTGACGGCATTGCCATGCAGTGGGAGAAAGCCTGGAAACTGCCCATCTCTAGCTTTGTCATGTAAGAAAAAGAAACTCTATTTGTTAAAATCACCATTGATTCAGTGTTCTATTACCTGCAGCCAAATGCATTTCTGCTTGATAGTGTTAAATTTTTCATTAAAAACTGATAAGCCCTTGTAAGATTGAGTTCAATCATAGCTGCTCAAGGATAATTTTTCTTAAGAAAAAAATATACTATGGTTCATATGGTTCATGATGAGGTACATTTTGTCCACTTCAACCATTTATATAAGTGACATAGTCATACTGAGAACTTGTCCTTTAAATAGCATTCTGCCACAGAGAGCCAACTAGTCAGACAGACAATCAAAAAAAAAAAAAGCATGAGATGAAAGGGCATTAGACTTTCAAAAGGACAATGGTTAAGAGAAATAGAGTGATCTGTGGGAGGTTTTTTTCCCCCCTTGCTTGTGCTGTAATAGCAATAATATTCCTGCATTTGGAATATACTTGCAGGAACAACTGTTGTGGTTATCAAACATCTCAGCTTTGCTTTTGCATTTAATCACCCACAAAACCCCATTTATTGTCTCTCTACTCCTCCATGGTTATCAGAATCCAGCAATTAAGGCATAATGAAAGTAAGCAGTGTCAGGGAAAACTAGATATCTTTAAAAGGAGAGTAGTTAAGGCAAGACAGAATGTTCCTAAAGATAGCAGTAGAGCCGGATGGAATTGCTCAGGGGTTCTGTTTGTGTATGTGTTGGTGGTGATTAAAAAGAAGAATCAACATCTAAATGGAATATTTAGGGAATAAATTGATTTGATGGGTGGGCAGTAAATTAATTTGGAGAATTCATATTGAAATCAAGCAACCATGCCATTACAGCAAGGTCCCTACACAAACATCCCAAACCCCAAGTGAAGGAAATCTGTTTGTCTACTGAAAAGCTAAAGTGGGGGTGACCAACAGCTTTTCAACATCTTGTCTTCCCTCCAAGATTTATTTTTACCTTTGTTACTAACGAAATGATTTGGTATGCAAAACAAGACATATACAAATATAAGAAAACCCTTTATTTAAAAAGCCAAAATATAAATATACTAAAGGTAACAGGGATATGTCCGGCTCTGCAGCTGGCGGTACATTTAGATGTGAGATTCCTGGCAGCTAAGACAAAAAGAGAAACCCTTTACATTGTTTCTGTTGTTAGATAAAAGGAAACACAGAAATTCAGAGTATGTTTTTCCTGGCAGGGATTCTTTTGTTAATTTATTATAAAAGAAATATTAGGGCTTACCGTCTCTAAAAGATAACCATTATCTTTTTTCATGACACACAACACAATTTATTGCTCTATTTTAATAATATATCTGTGTAGTACATACATATCTTTAATTATGTCTCTAATGTTTGTCTTCCCAAACAGACACTAAATCCCACAATAAGGGAGGGTTGGTTTCTGTTTTGTTTATCTCCAGACACTGGCTCAGTTTTTGACCCATTTTAGGTGCTCGATATTTAATGAATGAGTGACTCGATCAACTATTTTATCAGAGATAAAATCTGAAGCCCAGAAACCACCCCCCCCACAAACCCTGAGGTAGAATGCTTGCACGGGGCACAAGGCGATGTGCTGAGTATAACGGCTCGGCACTGTTTGCAATGGCCACAGCAACAACAGCAGGGGAAGATCCTAAATGTCATCAATGAGGCACTGAGATCACACAATGGAGTCCAACTGAGAAATTAAAATAAATAAATTGGAGCAATTTAGATTAAAAAAATGTTATGAAAGAAAGCTACAGAACAAGACTCACAGGATAGCATATTGTCTTAAAATATGCAAAACAACACTATAAATAGTTGTTTCACAGCATATATGGGACAAAGACATCAAATGTAAGATATTGGTTGTCTTTAGAGAGGGACAGAGAATGGGACTGAGAAGGGTACACGTGGGGCTTCAAATCCATCTGTAATATTCTGCTTCTGAGACTGAACAGTAGCTACACTGGTATATCACACACACACACACACACACACACCCCCACCCCTTTGTATGATAGGAGTATTTCATAATAAGAAAAAAAAATGAAGAAAGTCTGAGAAACTGTCATAGACAAGAGGAACCTAAGGAGACATGGTGGCTAAGTGTATATAATACGGTCATCAGGGTGGGATCCAGGAATAGAAAAAGGACATTAGGTAAAAATGAAGGAACTAGGGAAAAAGTATGGACTTCCATTGATAATAATATATCAACATTGGTTCATTAATGGTAACAAATGTGCTATCTAATGTAAGATGTTAATAACAGGGAAAACTAGATGGAGAGTATATGGGGAATGCCTGAGCTTTCATCACAATTTTTCTATAAATCTAAAACCATTCTAATAGGAATATTTTTTAAAAAGTACACAACTCAAAAACACTCTCCAGGTGGACCTTTCTTACAGCAATGCTTCATAAAGGGCGCACGCAACTGACCACTAAGCTTAGCCAAGGCCTCTTCATGGGCAGCTAAGATAACACGGTCCGAGTGTATTGGTTTTTGATGATCTAACTTAGAGAAAAGAATTTGGAGAACAGTAAGTTAATACATCCCCTAGATTGCTGTGTTTCCCTCAAATACAAGATGACTCAAGTTTGCCTTTTGTAAGAGCCGGGTAACCATCAAACGTGATCTCGTTCCCAGGAAGTGAGGACATCTGAGAACATGGGCCTACGGTAAACCGCTAATTAACTGCCTTGGCGTCTTTCCACTCCCCAACTTCTCTCCTTGCAGCTTCTCTGTCCTGCTTGCATGGGTCATTTTCATAGTCAAGTGCAGCCAAACTATTTATATCCTTTTTAAAATGAAATGGAGTAAAAAAGATTCCACAGCAGATGCGAGTGTACCACATGGACTCTAATATATTTAAAAGGCGTTGTACTCAAAGCCGACCTCAGCTGAGACGAAAGTCGCAGGAATGTAGATCCAGAAAGATGTTTGACACTCAGCTCCTGAGGCCTCCTTATTTAAGGATGAGAGTTAAGCAGAGTCTGGGGAGGTGGGGTCATCTGGTCAAGGTCCCCTCATTCCATAGCATCCCTACAGAAGCTAATGACACCCAATGCCCTCCACATGGGGGCAAGGGGAAAATGTGACCTCAGCAACAACCAGGGCTCTTCTTAGGGAGGGAACAACCTAAATCTCGCTGTTGACAGCGAAAGGTCTGAGCTAGGGAGACAGCCAGTGCAACAGGGGGAATGGTCCAAGGGCTCTGTTTGATAGCACACAAGGGAGGGCGGCCTGAGACATGGTAAGGGCAGAGTGGGTCTCTGGGGAAGTGACCAGTGGAAAGTTCCCTCCTTATGGTTGGGTGGCTGAAGGGCCTGTTAAAATGGGTATTGACATTCCTGCCCTAGTGCCTTATAAATGTTGTGTCACTCACTCCTGTCCCCTGTCATTAGTGAAGTCCCCCACAGTCACAAATGCTCAGTAAGAGTGGTCTGTCTATTCAGTGGAAACCGCAGATGTGGGACTTCTGTGCCCAGATGACTGAGAGAAAGGCCCCTGGAAATGAGAGGAACTGTGGAGGAGGGGAGACCCACGGAGTGTGGTGGCGGAGGCCTGAGCCAATCCTGCGCAGATCTCAAGGGCATTGATAGAAAGCACGAGTGAGGTCAAACTGGGCCTGGTGATGCTCCACCCCACCAAGTGCACTAGCCCGGGGGTCTCCATAAAAAGAACTTTTCCCTTCAACCTTCTCTAGCAAGAGCTGCTTTTTCAATGGGTCCATCTGTGGATTTGACCATTTAAAGGGGAGCTGCCTATGAAAAGCAATTAACTTTGCCAACAAAGACCCACAGTGTAAAGGAATTATCAAGGCGCCATAAGATATCTAAAGGGATTCAAGTTTTATGTGTAGTCACTACTGAAGCCTTTTAAAGGTTTTTACTTGTGTTTTTGTTTGTTTGGTTTTTTTGTTTGTTTGTTTTTTGGTGTGGAGTGAGAAAAAAGAGGGTTCAAGACAGACAGAACCTAGAGGCCGCCAGAGGACGAGGAGGCTGTGAAGGAATCTGAAAGACACTGCCAGACCTTCAGAAGGAAAACCAGGAGACAGCGGTATCAGCTTCACTGAGGAAAGGAGGCTGGCTCTACAAGGGAATTTTCAGCAACGTCAAATGTCAAAAAGGACGTAAAAGGCCGTTTCAAATGTGTACTGGATTTTGCCAGTAGGAGGCCATTGGCAACCTTTGCCAAAGCAGAGTTCGTTGGCCAAACAGAGTTGTACATGTTGTTGACTGAACGAGAATGCCAGCATGCGTTGTGCTCACGAAATCAGAGGAAGAGATGCATTGTTCCTAATTGGGACAAAGGTGTCAAATATGCTTGTGAAGGAACTGGTGGTTTCAGTGGAGTGGAGAGGGCAAAGCCCAGTTACAGTGAGGTGAAGCCTAAACAGGTGGAGAGGTAGAGGGTACGTTCCACGTCTAAGCTCAGTCCTCCTGCTAGGCAACTCTAACCTGGCAGAAAGAAGGATTTTCTCACTGTGGAGGGAAGAGATTCCGATCAATCAGAGAAAGGTTGGGAAAACAAGTGTAAAGAGAGGAAAGGGAGAAGGAACTGCAGTGGGATGTATGTTCTGACTTTTAAAAATAATTCCTAGCTGTTTATTGTTAATTCTTATGTTTGTAGAGCTCCACATAGTTTCCAAAGTTGTTTCACATTGCATTTGGCTCTTGAAATACCTTGAGAGATAGGTAATGCAGCATTCTTTTTAAGTGATGGAGCCAAAGAACATACCTTACAATGGACCAAGGCTGGATCTTGCCTGCAAAACTTCAGTGTCCATCCTAGCGCTGTCATTTAGGAGCAAGTTGCATCAAAACACTGAACCTCTATTTGTACAATTATTAAGTGGAACATGTAATATCTGAGTCAGACAGACATGAGGATGAACCTAGGTGAGATATATAAACACCTAGACTAGAGCCAAGTACATGCACTCAACCTACATAAGCTCTTTCCCTCTCCGCTCCACCTAGAACTCACATTCAGGTTATCGGAGTCCTGATAGATAGTTATAAACTAGGTGGCCACTGTGGTCCTTTACTCATTCACTCATTTTCAGATCTGTACAACCTGTGGTTTAATAAATTCGAGAGCATTCCTTTGTAGAAATTAAGTTCCCTAAAAATATTTGATTGTTAATAAAATTTGATGGGTTATAGTTGCATAATATCTCACAACATGCCTCATTTAGGATCCAGTAAACTGTAAAGCTATTTCCAGGCTCCCTTCCCCTCAGCCCACTCAGGAACTGACGTCCTAGTGTGCAGATGGGAATTGGTGAAGGGGAGAGGAAAGACTGCCCCGTGGAAACCTGAGATGTTCCCTCCGGAGCTCCAGTGTGAGCTGGTGACAAGGGGGCAGTTCCAGCCCTGGCCAGGGAAGGGTACTGGCACAAGGCATGAGAATTATCCTGCTCATTCTGCTTTAGACCACAGAGTTATCCCTCAAAGGAAGGAAAAAGCATTATCATATGAAAAATATCTTAAAAAATATAATTATCTGGTTCCGGTAAATATTTTTTCCTACTACACCATTTCCATCAAAAGATTAGGAAACAGGGCTGGGCAGGTTGCTTTTAAAATTCAATAGTGATTTCTCGGCTAAGAAAAAACAAATTGAATAGAACGGATTATCTTCATATGCCTAACAAGAAAGACATAAGGTAGACTAATTAACCCAGTTTTGATCATCAGGAAATGAATATACAATGTTGTAGTAATGTAAACTCTGATGTTGGCCTAATTCTTTTGGCAATATTTATTTAAATGGACACTAGTGGGTCACAGCATTAATAGCATCTTTCCAGCTGTGTGTACTTATTTTCCATACTTTGTCATATTATTGCAGAAAGATGGGAGGTTTTCCCCCACGCCCAGTGGAAACTATCTGATTTGATTATGTATGTGATAGACACACATAGCCGTGAGTGAGTTTCAGTCCTCAGTCCTGCTTTCACCTCCTGAACTCGGTGTGACAGGCACTGTTCTGGGCACCAGGAATTCAGTGGTGAACCAATCGAGATTCCTATTGTCCTCATGGAAATTAATTCTCAATGGGGCCTCTGTAAACACCCATGTGACCAGAGTAATTTCAGACAGAGGTAAATGCAGTGAAGATAACATGAAGGTGCAATGAGATAGTACAGTATCTCTCGAGGTGGGGCTGGTGCTACATTAGATAGGGCGACCAAGGAAGACCCTCCTGAGAATTATGAGAATATGACAATTTTGCAAAGATCTGGAGTGGGAACATTCTTGGCAGAGGAACACCATGTGCAAAGGCCTTGAGGAGGGAGTAAGCTAAGGGTGATGAAAACATAATGAACAAGGAGAAAGGGGCACCAGATGAGGAAGGGAACACAGGCAGGGGCCCACTAATCATGGGGAGCACAGGCAAGCCCGCTAGTCATGATAAAAATGTGGGTGTTCTTCTAAGGGCAATGGGAAACCACTGGAGAGTTTTAAAGCGAGAGAATGATCTGGTCTAATTTAAGCCCTCAAAAGATCGCTCTGGTGGAGGAGACAGACATGGGCTGGGAAGGCGCAGGGTGGGGGCATGATGGGAGTAGAGAAACCTTACAGTTGTCCAGACAAAAGATGACGGCGATTTAATGTCAATAATTGTGAGATGGTTTCCTTCTCCTTGGTAGCATTTCAGTGAATCGTTTCTAATGAAGTCCCACTTCGGTTCTGCCAAAGAGAGCGGAAGCCTTAACAGAGACGTAGTGACACGTGGTGAATGCCGAGCTGAGCTGAGCTCGCCCCCAGCCAGTAATGGAGCAGCCTGTGGAGTCGAGGAGCCGGGCACTCCAAAGCGCATTCAGGGGAAGACGGGGAGCAGGAGCGCATCACAAGCCGGCAGTTTCAGTCTTGAGTCAAATGAATGGCACCCACATTTATTTCTTATGAGCAAAATGTGGCCCCAAAATCACTGATGAGCAAAGCATACCCTTTAATCCAAACCCTACCACCAAAGGCAGTTCGGGATGTTGGCAACATAGAGGGGTGGGGAAACTGCCTCTATTTAAAAAATTAAGTTTTATCTTAAATGCAGAGAAATTGATGGCTCAGAAAGACTCTTCTCTTTGCTCAGCCCAAAGCAGACTCTTCCTCCTGGGCACCCACCTATTGGATCGCCCGCTCCCACCCGGCCTGCCCCATGGTGCCAAGGCTGCTCTGGCCTTCATTCCTGCCATTAGCAGCTAGAGGCCTGTCTACTCTGACAAAAACTCTCTCCTTGACCACACTCGAGCCGTGCTCCTCTGAGCCATCTTTTGGACCAGGTCTTACCCTGGGTTCTGTCCTTGGCCTGCTCACTCAAGTTTAAGAATCCTGCTGAGACAGTTTAGCAGAAACCCCCTCACCTTTGGTATCTGATCACCCTCCATATCTGACCAATTCCTCATCTCCAACCTTCGATGTCTTATCGCCCTGGCCTGCCTGCTTTCGGCGAGAATTCTGTTGCATTGGTCTAGCCGGAAGCTTCCTTCCCCCTGGCACTTCCCCTTAATAATTTTCCACTCACTGGCCCTCCCCGTGCTCGTGGATAAACATTCCTACTTGTCCTTGCCGCACTCAGAACTGGACACCATACCTCTCTCCCCTACTGTAAAACCCCACCCCACTGTAGGAGTCCCCCTTGAATAAAGTTGCCCATGCCATCTTTACTAAACAAGTGTCTGAATAATTTTTTAATAGCTCCCCAAGGATCATGGTTAAAAACACAAAGAATAGGGAACAGCAGAAACTTTAAAAATCCCAAATTTGAATGAATGAGCTCCTCCATGTGACTTATTACAAAAGATCTTGGATGATCAGAAATGACTGATCATGATCAGGAGAAACTATGATCATTGGTCCACCTGTGGGCCTTTAAAGAAATTAGTTGTGGTAATATAACGAAGAGCCATGAACAAACGACTTAACCCAAACACTAGAACATTATCAGTATTTACTTAGGGGTTTACCCCGACCCCTGACCTAGCCACTATCCTGAATTTTATCTTCATTTCCTCCTTAAAAAGGGGGGAAGGTATTTTTGAGGTTTGCATGCTTTTGAATTTTCCAAAAAATGTATCATACTCATTTGATTTTTTTGGAACTTCCTTTTTCACTCACAGTCTTTACTAAGATTCATCCATGTTGAGTGTGTCCACTTTACTCATGTTTCACTATTTCATAATGGTTCACTGTGCTCCCTAGTTTTTAAAAAATGTGTTTCCTCTTATCTGATGGGGGCAAAAACACTCAGAGTAAAATATTCTAAGTCTTCCTAATTGAGTATTTTATAATTATGGTCCTAAGAATACACAGTAATAAATACCTAAGGGAAAATGGGGTTTAGGTATTCAGTAGTCAGGGTAACACTGTTTAGCTGATTAGAAACTGAACCAAGAGGAAAACTTTTACTTTTAACTTCCAGTAAGAACCCTTGTATTTATTATCCCGTACTTTTAAGAACCAGTTCACGAGATATTTTTCTGTTGACTGCAGCAGTGTGAGGGCATGCCCTGAAAGAGACCCCGCGCATCTCCTGGTCAACGTGGTTGGTGTGGGTTTTTTTGCCGGGGAGAAGTAAATATTATCTGATGAAGGGAGAAAGCCTTTACAGAAAGCTAAATACTGCTGAAGAACATTGCCAATGCTACAAAGGAAAGCTGTCCAACCTTAATGTGGAATATCAGTACCACTGCTTTGGGAGATTGGGAGTCAGATATGAATGCAGAGAGAAGAACCCACAACGATCAGGCTGCATACTTCAAAAATAGCAAAGCCAAACATGGTGGGAGAAAAACTCTGATGCGTTCGACCAAGGGAGGGCACAGGTGTCCTCCAGCTGATGTCTCTGAGAGCTGGAACATTTTGGGACAACTGCCTTCTCTGCCCTAGCATCTTATCGGGAGGGGGCTGGGGGCAGAAACGGGTGAGTCCTGTTGCTTTTCTGTATGCACAACTTAATTTGAGTCTTTTCTAGGACAGTAATCATTCAGTGTATTTTATTCCTTAGATTTTTTTTTAAACAATGTTAGTATATCTCTAAGGGAAAAGAGGGGAAATAAACACCACAGCCTTGGCATTACAAGCAAGAAGAGGGAAATAAGACAAATATGAGCAGACCCAAGAGAGGCAAACTTTTCTCATTTACTGAGAGATGAAGTAAAGGTAACATGCTATGAGTCAGGATAATTCCTTCCTCCCGAGGGTCCTTTTAACCCTGCTGACGCTGGTTCTCGTCCTATTAAGCACAGCCCCAATTTCTGCACTTTTGGAAATAACCGGTGTTTGCTGAAGAAATAACGGGCCAGGAGAACCTCTGGACAGGGACCCCTCTCATATTTGGTGGGCCCAGGTGCTCTGAGACTGAGATCAAGCCCTATGGAGCAAGACAGCCCTGGGCTGGAATCTCTGCTTTGCCAATTAATACCAAGAGATGGCGGGCAAGTTATTTCACCTCTTTGGGCAATGATTTCCTCACTCATAAATTAAGGTGATAATAATGACCTAATATGATTAACATCAGGTATTTCAGGGGCTGTTATGCAGAAGGCACTTGATAATGTTTATTTCTTTCCCTTTTGCACTCTTGATTCCCTGCTCTTATGCCTACTGTTGCAAAGGCAATTACTCTCAGTCATTCTACACATATGGAGCCTCCACCATCTTCTGTAAGCAAGAAAGTTATTTCACATAAGGCATCTTAAAGGTAATTACCATACATCCATGTTGACAGTGAAGAGGTAATGTAGCCCAAGGTGGAAGATTTCCCCTCGAAAGAAACCAGGCGTGAGCCAGGTATTTGAGATTAAACATTTCGTATGCAAACCTATGATTCAATAAAGGTTTTCCACCTGGTCAAAGTTTTAAAGATTTTCCAGCTTACCTTATTATTTGAGAACAACTTGGGATTCAGGGAGACAATACTATACTATTGACAATACTGTACACTGAGCTGGTGAAAATTAACTTTGGTCATATATATATATATATGACCATAAATATATATATAATATATATATATTCATATTCATTCAAGTTTCAGCAGGAAAAAAAATCAATAAGTGAGCTTTGACCAGATACATGCAGACTTGAAAGATTTCACCTGATGCACTTCCCATTGATTGCTGAAAACAATGAGAGCATGAGCACATGCTCGCCATAGCTACTGTAAAAAATCACACATTCTCGCAAATTGAGAAAGGGATCTATATTTTATCTGAGGTGAGGGGAGTTACGGGATCTGTGTGATTTTATGATTTGACTTTATTTCACAGGTGAGGTACCCAAAGATGAAAACGGTCACCCTCTAGAATTGAGTGGTCAAACTAAGATTTGCAGGAAGTCCTTCCCTGTTCAATTCAAAATGTTCTAGTATATTCCCAATTCCGAAATCATTGTTTTCTTAGGAGGCAAAAATGCAAAGGTCTATGTAATGTGGAATTTCATGACATGACTATTACCATTTCCAGCAACGAGAATTTCTGGCACTTCTCTACCCCAATGCTTAAAGGTACAAACACAGGGAAACCACTCTGTTTAGAAGTGTGAATGACCTCCCTATCTGACTTCCAGGTCGCACTAGTCTCCACGTGCAAGACTGATGGGCAATCTTGTCTAACTCAGGACATTTTCCCCACACGACACTTCTGG
The DNA here is from genome assembly GCA_004026545.1 of Mormoops blainvillei. Lineage (NCBI taxonomy): Eukaryota > Metazoa > Chordata > Mammalia > Chiroptera > Mormoopidae > Mormoops > Mormoops blainvillei. Next base: position 30,742 of record PVJD01006951.1, on the reverse strand, counting down.
CCCTTAGTCAAACAATACACAGGCTCTCAGATATTTTTAATAACTACCTTTTTAATTTATTAAAAATATCTTTGGCAGAAAGTTTGGCAAACCAGAAGGCTGGGAATGAATTCCAGAATAGCATGAAATTCAATGTGGTCAGTTAATTTGGAGCAGTCATCTCAAACCCATAGCTCTAAGGCGCCCTTTCAGAGCAGCTCAGGAGACCAGCTTCTTCGGGGGAGCACAGGTGTAGTGGCTCTCTCAGTGGTCCCTACAACACTCACCTGCCCTCTTTCACCCTCCTCCACTCCAACGGGCAATTCTGATTTGTCTCGCAGGGCTTCTCAACCTTCGGACCATTAACATTTCGGGCTGGATGGCTCCTCATTGTGGGGGCTGACCTGTGCGCTGTGGGATGTTTAGCAGCATCCCTGGTCTCCATCCACCAGATGCCAATATTGTGTCCCAACTGTGACAACCAAAGTTGTCTCCAGACTTGACCAAGTGTCCCCTGGGGATAAAGCAATCTCTGGTTGGGAACCACTGGTCTATAGCCGTCATGAAAACTCTGTTCCTTCTTACCACTGATTGGTTTGAGCATGTACGTGATTCTGGCTGTTGGGACCCCACAGGCAAGGTCTCCAGGGGCATTCTGGAAAAGGTTTTCCCACTCTTCTTAAAAAACATGGAAGGCAAATGACATTTCTCATGCCTGAGGACACTTATGTCTGGAGGTCCCTAGGTGTGAGTATACCTAGGATTGCTGTACCTACAATGTGACTACATGAGGACCTGGCCTGAGGCAAAGCTGAGTAGCCCTAATCATCACAAGGGAACTATTTCTTTATATGTCAAGCCAGTTTTACCAGGGGTTGTTCTATTACTTGCAGCGAAAGCATCCTGATGCAGTACTCCTACTGTGTTGTACATTACAAATATTTAGAAAACAACATTCATCTTCAGGATTCAAGGTCCATGACACCTTAAAATATGCTTATTTCCCCCCAAGACTTCTTTCTGCTGCTTCTGCCATTCCTATTTCATTATTCTTTAATGAACAACTATTAAGAAATGATGGAATGTCTATTATAACTCCCATCTTCTAGATAATATTTTAAAATCGACTCTACTTTTAAAAATATTTGAAACAAACAAGGTTAACAGTTAGCTCTTGCTTGGGCTAAATGAGAACTTACTAAATGATTTCCTTTGCTTTCTGGTTGTTGTTGTTCCTTTAAGGTAAACAAATATAAGGAGAAAAAGTAGGTGTGGTAATCATTTTTTAAAGTAGAGAAAGTCTCACTGATTTTAAACCTTCAGTTTTCAGATTGAAAAGATTTATTGAGCTGAAGACAGACTCGCATTTTCAGAAGAAAAAGGCTCAGAAATCCTATAAGGCTTAATTAAAAAGTCATCTGGATATATTCTGGGGAGATTTCTTCAAGGACAAAGGGGAATATTCTGCCATCTTCCATAAAGACAAAGCCAAGTAACTTAAAAAGGAAATGTAATTCATCCAACATCAGACTTTTCATCTGTAACATTGGATGACAGACAACAATGAAACAGTGTTTACACACATGTGAAGGAAAAGAACTGAAATTCAAGATCACACAGCTGAAATACACATTTGAGGGAAAAAAGATTTTGGGGAACAAACTCAAGAAAATGTACCAGCAATGGGCTCTGCAAAAGCATCCTAACCGAATAAAAATTAAGCGAAAGCAAAAACTCAAGGGGAAGATAAAGAGTATAAGAGTTAGTACTGAGGAGTACTTTTTGAAAAAAATGAAAATAGGTTAAATATATGATAATGTAGTTAAATCAAAATAGATAAGCATACCAGTCAGAATGGTCATCATTAACAAATCAACAAACAAGTGCTGGCAAGGCTGTGGAGAAAAGGGAACCCTAATACACTGTTGGTGGGAATGCGGACTGGTGCAGCCTCTGTGGAAAGCAGTATGGAATTTCCTCAAAAAACTAAAAACGGAATTGCTTTTTGATCCAGTGATCCCACTGCTGGGACTATACCTTAAGAATCCTGAAACACAAATTCAGAAGAACCTAAGCACCCCAATGTTCATAGCAGCACAATTTACAATAGCCAAGTGCTGGAAACAGCCTAAGTGCCCATCAGCAAATGAGTGGCTCAAAAAACTGTGGTACATTTACACAATGGAATGCTACGCAGCAGAAAGAAAGAAGGAACTCCTACCCTTTGGGACAGCACGGATGGGACTGGAGAGTATTATGCTAAGTGAAATAAACCAGACAGTGAAAGACAAATACCATATGATCCCACCTATACCAGGAACCAAATCCACAAAACAAAAAAATGAGCAAGATAGAATCCGAGACTTGGAAATAAAGAACAAACTGACAGTGATCAGAGGGAAGGGGGAGGGGAACAGAGGAAGGGGCAAGTAGAGGAACATGAATAGGGACTTAAAGGGCACAGACACTGGGGCGGGGATAGACACGGGCGGGGTGGGGGGAGGGGGGGAGGACTGGGGCGGGGAAAACAGCAACAGGGAAAAAGGTGGGACAACTGCAACTGAACAACAGTAATAACAAAATAGATTAAGTATAACTAGTGATACATTTAAAAAGCTTTGATTCACTAAACAATGGAAGCATGCCACACAAAAAGTAAAATATTAATAGTATTTTGAAACTAAAATTCTACATTAATGCAATTAGCCCCAGAGTTGGGGGTTGGGGGGATAAGGACCCAAAAGCCTTCTAAAGGTCCTACCTCAATTCTGGGATAATGTGTGGGTTTGGAGCATGGTAGTAAACACTTTAGTGGGGGGAGGATACCTACGAGTTCCTTTAATTTTGGCACATCAGTGGAGAAATATAGTTTGATACATGGCTGTTAAAAACAGGAAGATGAGAATTCACAAAATAGACATACGTAATTGACTTAACAAATTACTAGGGGTAAAGGAGATATACGAATTCTGATAATAGATCCAGTAAAAGTATAGAAGAAAATAGAAAACAAAATACTAAAATAATAACTATTGTGGAAGACGGAAGAAATAAAGTCAAAGACATAACCTACAACCACGATGGGTAGATGAAGCTGGAGACGAGTGTCCAGAGGAGTAATGAAGAGAAGTCTAGGTGCCACCTCAGGCTGGGGCCTTGAGGAGTGTTGGTGAGGGGGATCTGAGAATTTTAATACCATCACTGAGAACTTGAAAACACTTAAGGGGATAAAGGCTGACCATGCCCACTTGCTAGCTTGGTACTACTATCATGCCAATTTCCCCATGAACTGGCTAAAAACTTAGCGGTATCTAAATACAAGTATCAATGAGATCTCCCTTGGAGCTTTAAAAATATGTTTAACATTCATTTAAAAGAATAAGCATCCAAGAGTAAGGTAAAAAATCTCAAGAAGACTAACAGGCACGTTTGCTGTGCCCGTACGCCTTTATATATGCAGATGAAGACGAGCATATGTGCCCCACCGCAGTCACAACAGTACCGAGCAGACACAGGGAAAGACAGGCAGATGAAAGGGAGAGTCAGTGCTTCCACATAGGCCGAATTATGCAAGAGCACTTAGTAAATATTAAAAGTGGCATTTAACATCATTTTCCAATAGTTTGATAACTTTGGGGCAGGAAGGGGCTTTCTGTGAAAAGCCAGAAACAATAAAGACCAAAAGATGTGATTATATAAATTTTAGCATTTGGAAGGAAAAAAAAAAACTAAACTAAGGTTAAAAGACGAATGGAAAACTGGGGAGAATATCTGCAGTATGTAAGATAGGTAAAGGTTAATGTTCTTGCTGTGCACAGAGCCATTACAAATCAATAAGGAAAGTAATTCAATAGGAAAGTGAGCAAAAATACAAAGAGGGAATTAACGTACAAAGTCTAAGAAAGATAACGTAAGATTCTCTACATCACCAGTAAACAACTACAAGTCAATGTGAGTATCTTTTTATTTATCTTAATTACAAAGTTTGAAAGATTAAGTAACCAGTGTTGGCATGGCTCTGGGAAAAGAAAATTGTAATGCCCTGTTTACAGGCATGTAAACTCATATAATTCTTCTGTGGGATGATCTGCAGATATATACTACATATTATAAACACATATATGTGTTACATGAACACTTCTGTTATTCTAGCAGTCTTCCATGTAGAAATAAGTCTCAAGTAAATGGATATTCATTGTAGTGTTAGTTAGAATATTGAAAAACTGATAATAATTTAAATGGCATTCCAATAGTTGATTATATAAGTAATGAGAACTCTATACAATGGAATGTTATGTAACTATTAAAAACTATCTTGATACAGTTACAGTGACAGAGAGATGTCCATTAAGAAATAAAAAGTAAACAGACGAAAGCATAAAGTATAACATGACCCACTGCTATACTAAAACTATACTAAATAAGATAAATAAAATGAACTTAGGTTAATAAATGCAAAAATAAAACTAGCAAGATTAGTAACAAAGTTAGGGTGAGGAAGGCAAAACATGAACAGGAAAGAGGTATGGCTACAGAATATCTTATCCCCTCTTGACCCTGTGGAATGGAAAACAACAGAATTTAGCCACGCAGGGTTCAGGGCCTACGGAGACTGCACAACGAACCGCCACCTCATCCCAGCTTGCTGTGGCGGTGGGCTCTACTATCCCTAGCAATGGCATTATAGAAAAAAAGGAGCAAAATACAAATGCTTGAAAGACAGAGGTAAATTCACAGTGCTCTAGCAAGAACCACTTGGAGAGAAGGTCTAAGTAGGAGTTGGGGAGTATGTTTTCCTCCAAAAAGCAATGTCTTAGAACTTGGAGAAAGAATTTGAAGAATGCATCAAAATTAACTGGAGTCATGTTTTGGGAAGAATTCCTGGGTATCTCTGACGTCTTGTTCTTTCCCCGCTCCCAACCCCGGCTTTCATCAGATAAATAAAGACAATCGATTGGGTTTTAGCATAATCCCATCAGCACCTGATATAACCCTTGCACAGCTGTTGGAGGATGCCCAGTGTACCCAGGCCTGAGGACCCGCATAGGCTGCTGTGGGACTGGGACAGCAACCTACGGAGGCAGAGAAAATATGTGCAGGAAAAATGTCAGCCTATCGATACACACAAAAAACTTGTGAGAGTAAATAATGAAGTGCTCACAATAGTTATTACTTCTAGGTGGTGAGATCACAGGTGATCTTCTCTTTCTTTTACCTATCTTTATTATCTCTTTTACAGTGAACATATATCACTTTTAAAATAAAAAGTAATGGGAAAGAAAAGACAGACTAGATTATAGGGAACACAAATGTAAAAAAGCCTGATTTGGATTTCACCTCCATCTCATGTCTGTTCATATCTTTAGACACGGGAGCATGTGTGTATGTGTGTATTTTTTCCCTAGACTATATAATCCTTAAGGGCAAGGCTGTATCATCTTATCTTGGGGGTATACAAATAATAAATAAATAAATGTATGAATTAACAGAACTGACTTTTTACAATGAGAACAAAGAAATTAAATAATATTTCATAAATGCTTTGATTAGTATGATGTCACAAGTCCTCGTTTTCTTTTAAATTTGGTGGGGAAAGGAACCAATTTTCTTAATGATAATGCTATCTAATTGAAGAAAACAGAGATTTGAGATAAATAATCAGAAATTATATTTGCACATGCCTTTACCCAAAATTAAAAATAAATGAAGGTACCTCCAGTATGGAGGTACAGGCTTAAAGGAACATGAAGGAACATGGCAGCTTTCTCAAAAAAAAAAAAAAAATCCTAAACAAAGCATCATTTACATTGCAAAAGATCCTTCAGTTTACTAAAAAAAATTGTCAAAAGGTAGTTTGTTGAAAAGTTTGTTTCCACATCAGCAGGAATAGAAGCTAAATATAGGACCTGAAATACAGAACATTGTCAGCTGAAAACAAAAAATGGGAATAAATTTTCTCTGAAATTATGAAATAATTTAATGGGAAAACAGCATATGATTTACAAATTCAACCTCTGTTGATGACTGTCTTACTATCCATTTGAGAGAGAAATATAAACATAAAATCAAGAACACAAAACATTTAAACGCTCTTATATAGGATATAGGATAGAAACAACTGAGGACATGCTGAAAAAACTGAAAACCAGCACATAAAACTTGGATCTTTGGAAAAACAGTATCTGCACCAATACAACATCCAAAAATAATGTAATTTACAAGGTCTGCTCAGAAGGTATCCAGCCATGTAATATGAAAAATAGAGATATTTATAGAAGAAGATACAAGAAACACTGTACATAGGACAATGACACTTCAGTCCCCTTCAAAGTAGTCTCCTTGGGGCCTCATACAGTTCTCCCAAAGCCATTAGCTGCTCTGTCATATTTTCCCAAATCTCACAGATGGTCTGAAGTCTCTTCCCTTTCCAAGGTGATTTTAGTTTTAGGAAAAGCCAGAAATTGTAGGGTACCAAATCTGGGCTGTAGGGAGGCTGAGTCACCTGGGTGATTTGACGTTTCACCAAAAAACTCTGTACAAGATGTGATGAATGAGTGGGTGCATTGTCGTAATGCAGCTGCCAATCACCAGTTGCCTATAGCTGCGGCCTTCTGAATCATCCAAATAGTTTCCGCAAAGGAATGTTCAAGCTTAACACAAAATCTGATGCAGATTTGTTGCTCTACTCACTCAGACATTTTGAATGTGATGGCCACATGGTACATGTGCTCACTCAACAGCATCTACCACCTGCACTGACTAGTACAGTGAAGTCATCATTGTTCACACATGCGCATTCCAGTCCACTCTCCTTGGCTGCCAGGTTACACTGATGTCATGCAAACCATTCTCATTATATTAACAATGGCTGGACTTCTTTCTGGACAGACCTTGTATATTACTGATGATTTCTTCTGAAATTCTGAGTATTTTCATCAATAATGGCATATGTTAATTTATGACAAAGGTACTAATTTCCAGTTTAGTGAAATGTTCCTGTCCTACACTCTTCTTATTGTTACGGAGGGAAACACTTTCTGTGATCTACCTACAAGCTGTCAATCATTTATCTGCAAATATCTCAATTTAATTTCTGCAGTCTTTTGGAAACAAACATCTTAAATAATTCCAGCAAATACTGCATAAATTTAGAGGGTGATTAGGGATAACTTTTAAATAAAATTATGCAACAAAAATTTTAAACAAAACCAACTGAACACCGAGGTTACATTGGTACTATGAAAAACTTAATTTGATTTAAATTCTTAGTCTCCCACAAATGCTTTTGAGACAGAAAATACCCAAAATAGTAATAGTTTTCATCAGTTGGATATTTAAAATAGCAATGATAAATGTTTATTTTGTGCCAGCCATTACTCTAAGCATTGTACATATACTTTTACTCATTTTACCTTCATAACAATACTTTGAGATATTGGCGTTATTATCATCATCACCCTCATTGTACAGATGATATTGAACCATGTTAGGAAACTTGCCTAAGGTCACACATCTAGTGAGGCAGAGCCAGGATTTGAATATGGCACCTAAATAATTAACTATTATCAAGTAATTCTCAACTTTGTCTGCACATTAGAAGCACCTGGAAAACTTTTAAAACTGGCGGTCCAGGCCACACCCAGACTAGATGCATCATGGTTTCTGGGGTGATTACCAAGCAGCGGTATTTACAAAGCTCCGCAGGTTAGGTCCAATGTACAGCCAAATTTGAGAGCCACAGCATGATGCTGTATTACTTCAATGTTTACAAGGCCAACCTTAACTCTAAAGTGATCCGTTTAATATATTGCAACGTAAAAATTAACATCAATTTGAAACTAACTTAATTTATAAAATATATATTAAGTTGCTAATTGAATGGAAGATTGGTAATTACCTGAAAGGACTGTAAACCTCCTTTCTCAGAACACAGCTTCTGCCTCCTAATTTCAAACACATCAAGCTTCCCAGCAGAAGTGTGAATACGGCCTCATGGGTTACAATAGCACCAAAAGGAACTAATTATATTGCCCATCACCCTGACACTATTCTTTCTTTAAAATGTGTCTTATATCTACCTGCTCTCTCTATATATTCTAAATATTTACGTAGATACATATATACCTATAGTATCATATAATATATACACACATATACATTTATATATACAGAAGGTCTTCAAATGAGGTCCTTTTATTCAATGTTGTTTCATTATAACATTGATTAGAAAAAACCAGTTCTCGGTCAGGGCCATTGTCTGTGGAAGTCTGAACACTCCCCCCATGTCTGCGCGTGTTTTCTCCGAATACTCCAGGTTCTTTCAATGTCCCAAAGCTGTGCGTGTGAGGTCAACTGGCGTGTCTACGTTGCCCCAGCCTGAGTGAGTGTGGGTGTGGGTATGAGGGTGCCCTGAGAACAGGGACATCCTGTCCGGGGCTGATTCCCACCAGGAGCCCTGAGCCGCGAGAGATGGTCCAGGCACCCAAGACCCTGCACTGGAATAAGTGGGTTAGAAAAGAATTATCTTGTTTGTTTTATTCGTCTTTCTTTATTTTTCCCCCACTTACTCTTTTTATTTTATTTTTGTTTTTCAATTACAGTTTACATTCAATATTATTTTGTTATTTATCTTTCTTAAATGTTATATATAACTCATATTTATTTCAGTGTTTAATATTAGAAGGGTTTTGGGTCTTTATTTTGAAGTTTGGTGATGTTTTTGTGACCAGAAATATGCCATTAAGAACTTAACTCTTGTTTATATCAATTAGCCTATGGTAAAATTGATTTTGTTAGATGTCATTTAATTTAAAGTCATAGTTTCCGAGAATCTACTGACCACGTTAAATGGCTACTTACTGTATATGCGTACATACACAAATACATACTCACACGTACACACACACATCAGAGTGTGACTCCTGCAATGAAAGCTAAGCACGGAAGCTGGCTTTTGCCTTGAGGTCACTTGTCTAACTCCAGAGTACTTGGGCTTTGGCTTCAGGCCCAGCTGGCTGGACCACAGAAAATAGGAAAGTTGTACAAATCTAGCCTGTGCTCCTTTTACCAAGCTTCATGTCCACATGGGCCCACATCCCTCTGGGGCAGAGCCTTTCTAGTTCTCACACATAAACCATACAGGTTCTAGCTGAAGCACTTCTCTAAAGGCTCAGGGTTCTCAGACAAAGCCCAGGGCCTGCCAGAGACAGGGCTGCTAAGAGAAGATCCTCCCTAGCTCCCCGGTGCCACCACCAAGAGCTACTCATCAAGCCATGCTCCCAGAGGAATGCAAGGAGACGTGCCTATCTCAAAGCCTGGCCATGTGTGGAAGGAGAAAACAAAAACTCAAGCCTAAGAATTTATTATAACAAACCAAAACTCATGCAAGTTTGCAGCACAAATTTATATAAAACACAGAGTCCCCAAACACCCTGAAGCAGAAAATTTAATCTTAAGGGTCATGGTTGGTAATACCTCAGGCACACAGCAGAAGCAAACTAATATTTTCTAGAGGAATTCATCTATAACCTAGACCTGGAAGAATTCCCACAGATAAAGTTATGAGAAAAGTGAATAGCTGACGGTTTTAAATGAATCGACTAATTAGTTAATTAATTCACACATGCACAAGAAAGCTAAGAAAAAAGACAAGATGAGTAACAGCCAGCAGAATCAGACTCACAAAGACCTTAGACACTAGAATTATCAAATTCAGAATATATCAATAAAATAATATATTTCATATGTTTAAAGCAATAAGAAATTTGAAAATATGGTCATAAAAATACTATTATAAAAAACAACCAAGCAAGTATTAAGAAGCCAAAAGAAATCCATGATGTTCTAAAAATAAAAAATATTGAAATTAAAATAAAAAACAAAAAGGATAGATTTAACGACAGATTAGAATAAGAGCAAAACCAAAACATTTTCAGACAAAAACTGAGAGTTTATCACCAAGCGACTCTCACTTAAGGCAAGTCTACAAAATTCTGGTGGGAAAAAGTTACACCAGATAAATGGTCAAAAATGCAAAAATTATTAAGCAAAAATATGGCAAATATGTAGCTAAATGTAGATACACAACCTCTTTAAACAATAACAAAATCTTATGTGATTAATAATTTTCTTTAAATAGATGAAACATTCAATAACAATAGCATATGACAAGGGAGAGAAATGAGCTAAAATGTTGCAAGGTATTATTGGAGAGAAGAGAAAGGGGGACGAGACTGACTAAATTTAGACTTTTACAAGTAAAGTGTGTATACTAAAATTTCTAGGATTATGGCTAAAATATAGAAATAAAATATGTAACATACTAGCACAGGAAGAAATGTGAGGAAAAAATTATCAATCCAAGGAAAAATGCAAGAAAGAAACGAAACCAAGGCAGAATACATAGAAAGTACACAATGAAAGGGATAAATCCAAGTTCATTCAAAATAAATGGAATGGGTGACCCAGTTAAAAGTCAAATGTTGTTACACTGATTTTTATAAAAGAAAAGAAAGAGGACATACTAAATAGAAGAGTCAGTTATGTTAGGGTCATTAGGAGAAAAGGGGATGCCATGGGAAAGGAGGGAGACACAGGAAGCCTAATTCTCCAAGGATTTAAAAAGCAAAACTATTCCCATGTGAGCTTTGGCCCTGCCAGACTCGAACTCTAAGTTAAAGCCAATGTAATACTTGATCTTCAGTGCACACAAACACTACCTGGGGACTTACTAAGGTGCAGATTCCGATTCAGCGGCTCGGGGGCAGGGCCTGTGATGCTGTGTTTCCTGCAGGCTCCTGGCAGTGCTGATGCTGCTGGCTAGGGACCACAGTTTGAGTAGCAAAAAATCGGAGTATGGACTTAATTTCTTTACAAACAGACTAATAAATAATGGAGACATAGCACAGAGAAAAGCAAGCACGGGCCCAGGAGCTAACTGCAAGTCCAAACTTCAAAGTTTTGTTGGGTTGGCTTTTTTAAGTTTGATACCAAGACTCCACAGGAAGCAAAATCTTACCTTTATCGTAGCCTTTGTCTCGCATAGTGTAAATATTCATGTGCTTCACTGTTGAGATCCTAGTGTGTTTGATTGAAAAGTGCTGCCTTTCTCTGGCTGGTGTGGCTCTGTTGGTTGGGAGTCGTCTCGCAAAGCAAAAGGTCACCAGTCCAATTCTTGGTCAGGGCACATGCTTGGGTTGCCAGTTCGGTCCCCGGTCAGTTGGGTTGTGTGAAAAGGCAACTGACCAATTGAAGTTCCTCTCTCACATCAATGTTTCTCTCCCTCTCTTTCACCCTCCCTTCCCCACTTTATCTGAAAAAAAAAATTGCTGTGCCAGGGGTTTTGGGTAAGGGACTGTGGACTCATTATGCATTTGTGTCATTCTTTGACTAATAGGAGCTTTTGTGGTCTTTTAAGAAAGCATTTGCCTCCAAAATAGAAGACTACTGGGATCAAGGAAGAAAATATAATTATTCATTAGTATAATAATTATTCAGTCTTAAAACATGTTTTTCAGGAAATTAAGTACTGAAGTAAAATTCTAAGTCACTACTCACTTGGGGTTTTATTTTTGTAACCTGAAGACAAAATAACACTGACCTAATTTCAGCTTTTAAGTGGATACTTACTGGGCACGTCCAAGGCAGAGCTTTCTCCTCAAATGTGTCATTCTTAGAGAAGAGAGAAATGCCACACTAGCTTAGAATCAGCTAAGTAAAACTTTTGACACAATTAAATAAACTATATCTGTGTAAAATGTAAGTCACATGAAAGTACTGTTTCCTTGTGCATTTAAAGGAAGTACCATACAGGGACACCAAAACTGCGAGTTGCTGAGTTTGAAGTAGTAACACACAGAGCTATATATAGATATAAAAACCTTCAGAAAAATCTTTGGTCCCATACAGGGTTTTTCCAAACTGTTATCTACCTTTGATTCACAAAGCATGAAACCTGGAGAGACAGCAAAGGTAAAATGTCCCGTGACCTGTTCCCTCCCCACGGTCAGACCACACACCATCGGAGATTAGAAGTCCTTCGGAGGCAGCAATAAAAGGGCCACATAAGGTATTGCCGCATTTGTTCTTTTTGCAATCCCTGCACGTTTTATGGAGAATTTAAAAATCTCACTTGCACAGAAAGGAGACACACTTCTGTATTTACAGTAGATGCTGTGATCTCAGTCCATAAAGTAAATGATAGTGAGCATATCAATCAACAGGTGTGATTTAATAACGAGGATCCCTTTCAAAAGCCATGTGACACACAAGTGCTTTCCACCCCCTGCTCCTTTCAAGGCGGGCAGTTTGACGTACAGACGATGTGCTGCAGAATTGTGCACCTGAAACCTGTGTAATTTTGTTAACCAGTGTTACCCCAATAAATCTAATAAAAAGGAAAAATAAAAATAGTCAATTTGAAAACCCTCAGTGTCTGAGAATGGCTCTGTCGAAGGTTTGAAAATAAACACCCTGATGATCTCAGTGATTTCTGAGGGTTCTACTTGTTGTTTTAAGGATAAGAAAGATCATTTAAACATTTTTTAAATTTAAATTTCTTGGGGTAACATTTGTTAATAACATAACTTTCAGGTGTACAATTCTATAATACAACATCTGTATATTGCATTGTGTGCTCACCACCCAGAGTCTAGTCTCCCTCCATCACTATATATTTGACCCCCTTGATCCTCCTCATCCTCCCCCATCCCTCACTTTCCCTTCCAGTAACCTCCACACTGTTGAGTGGGTCTATAAGTTTGTTTGTGTTGCTTGTTCATTTGGTGCATTCCGTGTCATACATACATAAAATGTAATACCACTCAGCCATAAAAAATGATGAAACATTGCCATCTGCAACAACATAGATGAATCTTGAGAGTATCATGCTACCTGAAATAAGTCAGATGGAAAAGGACAAGAACTACCTGATTTCACTCATATGTGGGACAGAAAAGATCATTTTTAAAGGGATAAATTTTATTGGGAAGTCAAGGGTGGGTGAATTAAACAATGAGTCAATCTCCCCCAAACTCTACCAAATTAAACAAAACTCATATTAACACTTAAGATATTGCACACCATCGGCTCACCCCCACACATATATTACTGTAGGAATCCATCTAAAATTATTTCAAAAAATAGTTGCTGGCAATAGGGATAAAGTTGTTACCAATGGGATAAAGCCCCTGGCAGATCCACAAATCTTGACCTGTGAACTATTTTATAAAAGCCAGTAATGGAGGGAAAAAATGAATTTCCGTTCTCCAAAATAGAATAAAATAAATAGGTAAGTTGGAAGCCAAAATAAAACCAATGCTAGATGCTGAGATAACATTTTCAAAGTGTGTCAGCTGAATATTTAATAAAAGTGATAATTATCATATTTTAGTTTCAATTCACAAAACTCTCCTAGATAACACATGTTAATCTTTGGTAAAATTTCTCCTACAAACACAATGTATGTGAGAATGTTTACAGTAGATTTTTCAACAGAGTGAAATAAATTGGATTATTGTAATAGTTCTAGCTAGTAGTACCCTAGATACTATAAAAATAATGACAAGATTCATCTGTGATATCATATATATTTACATACATAACCTATATAACTTTATAACTGCTATGCCTTTGATGAGGACATTTTTATATTTTCGAAGCAAGATTTTTTTTTTTAATTCACTGAAGCTTCACAAGATATATACATGTGACAAATTTACAGGAGAAAGATTTATTTGTGTGCTGTTATTTAACAACCAAATAGATGACATCTACCTAATGATCTCTTTAGAACCAAAACTTCTTTTGTTGTGCCAACCAAGACCTTATCTTCCAATTTTTTCTCCTTATGTGAGACTTGTTGGCCTAATGAAATGACATCCCTGCAATTCTAGCCTGTCAGTTAAAATGCAACAAAGCAGTGTAATTCAGTGGAATCTAACAATTACTAAGTATTCAGTTCTGCTTTATTACTCATCTCCTCTTATGGATGAAAACAAAGGAATAGTTGCCTAATTTTAATGACCTGCCCAAAAATATCAGTGTGACAATCCTGGTACAAAGTGAGTGGGACTTGTATTTGAAAAACACATATTTCGCCAGCCATGCAGCAAAAGTAAGTAATTTTTTAAAGGACTCTTTTTGAGATTAAGCTTGAGGAAAGCTGCCTACATTTTATTTCGAAGGTACTTTCAGGTCATTCCCTCCAGTGTCCCAACTTCTGCAATTTGACATCAGACCTCTGAATCCATTGATGTGACTACCTCTTCATGGTCAAGATAAGATTAATGAATAGCTAAACTGGATTGGTGTTGATGCAGAGATTTGTATATGGCAAACTAAGTATATGACAGATAAAGTGAAAGCGGAGGAATATCTGCAATATTCCAGTCTTTTACAGTTCGGGTTACGTAAAATCATATGGGCCATAAAAAAGAGAGAGAGAGAGAGCGAGACAGACAAACTATCTCAGGAATGCTAAATATAAAGAAAAAATTGTAAGCAATTATAAAAATGAGTAAATAATGAATGCTTACAGAGAATTTATATACCATATAAAATAACTTCATTATAAAGCTCTCATGTTCTACACAGACCTATGATGAGTATCTACACTTTTCCAATTCCTTCATTAATATAAAAGGAGATTTTAAATGATCAAAGACCTAATGGAAAGAGGTTTGATGACTGATCCCCCTTTGAGAACCTAGCCTTGCATCCTTTTACAGCAAAGAACATTGGTGGAGAGCAAAGAGAAAATTCTTAATGCAACTAAACAGTCACGCTTCTTCCATCACAGAGACTTATTCGAAGTGTGTAATTTAGGCAAACAAGGAAGTAGACAACTGAATACACATTCCAGCAGAGGTATCTTCATCTGCTCTGGCTGCCATAACAAAATCTCACAGATTCAGTGCTTAAACTATAGAAATGTATTTTCTCACAGTTCTGGAGGCTGGAAATTCCAAATCAAGGTTTGGCAGAGTTCAGTTTCTGACTTGCAGGTGGCCACCTTCTTGCTGAGTCCTCACATGGCCTTTCCATTGTGCTCAAACAGATTCATTCTCATTCATTCATTCATTCATTCATTCTTTTATTCTCTCTTTCTCTCTCCTCTTAAAAGGCCAGTAATCCAATCATGAGGGCTCCACCCTCATGACCTAATTTAACTCTAATCACCTCCCAAAGGCCCCATCTCCAAATACCATCACATTGGAGGTTAGCATTTCAACATATAAATTGGCTGGAGGACATATGCAATGACTGGGTGATAATGAAACACAGGCTCTTCTTTGAAGCATGGGTTCAAAACAGGGCCAGGTTTAAAACAATGCGGTCCCTTGTTTTAAGAGCCATGATACCTAACAGTTAAACGAAAGTGAGCAATAAGAAAAATGACCTCATCAGTTTTTGAGTGAACCAATGCACGAAAAGTTCTCTGTCATCAGACTCTCCCAAACAACATCCCTACTCCTTTTCCAGGGTAAACTCTTCTCGGTTGCATTAGAAGAGTTTCAAATGTTGGATACATACACATACATATGAGACTTCCAAACAAAGACCTAGTAAAAATTACCATCTCACTCTGTTTCTCAAGGTCTCTGAGAAAAGAGTATGAAAATGAGTCTAGTTGTGACCTGCTAACATAAATTAAATACTTAATTAATGCTAGGCACTGGGTTAATTGCTTTTTTAGATATAGTTTAATGTGATATTCACAATAACCCATCTCACAGATAAAGAAACCAAGGCCCAGAAATGTTAAGTAATTGCTACAATATTACACAGTCAAAAATATGAGGATTAGGTCTCCAACAATGTGCTTTTATCCACAAAACCATCTTTGGACCGGGAAG
This sequence comes from Mormoops blainvillei, assembly GCA_004026545.1. NCBI lineage: Eukaryota > Metazoa > Chordata > Mammalia > Chiroptera > Mormoopidae > Mormoops > Mormoops blainvillei. The sequence goes on along the minus strand of PVJD01006951.1, from coordinate 14,909 downwards.
CCATTTGTTGGGCCATGACTAGCTATGGGATCACAAGCAAGTGACTTAATTTCTCTGAAATTCATTTTTTTCATCTGTAAAGTGAGGGAATTAGAGTGGATGATCATTAATTAGGTCCTCCTTTCTCAAGTTTTATGATCACTTGTAAATAACACTTGGCTTAAAAAAAAAACCTACAGAAACACTTTTTTATGCCTACCTTGCAGAGGCTATTATAAAGAATAAATGAGTTAATGGATGCAAGAAAAAATGCTTCTGATGATGAATAACCATGTGATTTCACAGTTTTGCTATCATCATTTCATGACCAAAGAAGGAACTCTCAGCTCTAACCAGCTCTCTTAAAATACATAAAGCAGAAACACTGGAAAGAGAATGCGGATGTGCATATACTACCATTAAAAGAAAACCCCTCAAAATGTACGCTCAATCAGCAGCTGTTTCACTGCCTCAACTTCAAAGGAAATTTTCTGAAGATGTGGGTCTAACAAGTTTTTAAGACCCTTGTTGAAGCTTCAGCATATCTTGGAAAACTGGATTGATTACAGCCACGCCTTCCGCAAGTCAATGCCTGTGCTCTGGAAATACTCACATGGAAGATGACAAGCAAAAAAAATCATGAACCGACAATATGATAAGCAGCATCATATACCAGCAAACACAGTCATCATGGCAGATTTAGTGGCAGTCACTCATAGATCTCATTCTTGCCTCATAGTCTCCAGAGGGGGTCTGATCCTGAAAATGGAACCCACTGAGGAGGTCAGCATAGCCTTCAAGAAACTCAAAGAAAGTATGTGCAGCTAATCCAGCACTGATTGCCAAGCCAGATAGAAATTCTACAAAGAATGAAATTCTAACTTTCTGAACATACTAAGAACTTAGAGAAATCATGGGTGACAGAGCTGTTTTATGAGAAGTTGACGTTGAGCATTAAGTCAAAGCACAAAATGACCCTCAAAAAGTCCTTGAAATGAAGACTTTTGGAAGTCATTCAAGAATTCACTGCAATTGAAGCCTGCCACTGTGATAACGAGTTGAAATGAGAACAGTTAAAGGGGAAAAAGGTGATTGTGAAGCAAAACTTCCTATGAAGTAGCTCAGCAATGAGTTTTGTAATGGGAAACAGCACCAACAGATCAACAGACTTTGCACACAGTCAACAAAGTGGCTCTTACGGAGCAAGTAACCTGGTAAATAACTGGATGGGAATTAGGCGAAGGTGTAACCACAGACCCTATGACACACTTCTTGCAGCAGCTAGAGATACAACCTGGAATATACCTTTGACATGTCACGTGGTGCAGACAGAAATGTGCCGCCAGTAGCAAACATTAAGAGGAGTGTCTTTACAGGCAAAGAACATATATCACAATGCCAACACATATAATGACATTGCATTTATCACAGGTAACATGAGAAGGATCTGTCATTACTGAGAGGGACTGTGAGGTTTTCATGGCAAAAAATAAACACAGCATCATCATGAGAAACATTGTGCTTCATGTAGGTATACACAGTTGTGTTACAGATGGTTGCAGATATAGTATACTATGAACACAATTTAAAATACACAGGCTGAAGCCCCAGATTTCATGATAAAGTCCTAATTTGGGGGCAGAACATGCACTGAATATAAGTTTTTAAAACATGCACAGAAAATACTTCCATTCACTGTACACATGTTTAGAAATAATTCTTAAAGCTCCATGGAAGTCATTGCCAACTTAAAGCCACTGTTTCAGGGTCAATGAAAGAGGAAAATATAACACATTTTTTGCAAGTTTAGTTTTTAATAAACAATTGTCTACGTATAGTTTTCTCAGAAAAATTAATCTACCTCAAAATCAAAATCAAGAGCTCTAAGCCAAGGGCAGATAAGAAAGCCTTTTTAGCCTTTTCTTTGGTTATCTGTGGAGATAAGCATACACAGACAGCTCAACATCTTCACTGTACAAAAAGCCAAATACATAAAGGCACGATGTCCCTCCAAAATTAGCCACAGACACACCAAATTAGATGTCAATTGCTTTGACTGCCCAACAGCCCCCCAACCCCTTATCCAGGGCACGTTACCCCCTTTTACAGGAAAACTGTTCCTTTCTCCATTCCCACCAGGAGACTGACGATCATAATGCCCCACCTTCTGTGCACAGTTAACTGATGCTGGGTCAGGCGTGGAACCAACACCAGGCCAGAGCCTTCCCAGGACGACGCTCTGGAGCTGGGATAGGCAAGGCTTCACTGGGAAGGACAAGTCAGTGCTCTTACCAAAAGCCATGTCTGCCACCAAGTAGGAGAAGCCAGTTACAGAAGGATGCAGAGAGGGGCAGAGGCTTGGAATCCTGTGTGCTGAGCTGTCCCTGAACCTCAGTGGGGCCCTTGCCCTGGTCTTTGTTACATTAAATTCCTTTTTGCTTCCTGGCTTGGTATCGGCTCCCTTGCAACCCAGAGGGTCCCATATCATCAATATCCAGAAGTAAATGAAACTTTTACCTGTAAGTCTAAAAGAAAACATTTGCTCTTGGTTATAAACCTATGGAATGAGTCACACCAGACAGTCCAGAACTACATCCAAAACGCAGCCCACCTGAAGGTTCCCAGGAATTAAGTGGATTTTCACAGGAGAGTAAAGTTCTGGGGTTTTTTCTTTTGTTTGTTTTGTTTTATTTTGCTTTGTTTTGTTGAGAGAGAGCCATCCCTAGGTTAGGAAAGAGCACGAGCTTAAATGTAGAGAAGAAGACACATGTTCCAGACTCTGGTGGACTTCCCAACCTTCGGGGGAGCGTTGCTGGAGGCTTGCTGTGAGCAGGGCTAAGGACAGACAGAGCAAAGGCTTGTTGATCAGCAGGTGACTGTGTGACCTCTTTCACGTTTCTTCTCCGAACTGCACATTCCCTCATCTGTAAGTGACAATACCACCTACACTCCAGGACTATTGTGGGGTACTTTTTCTCCGAGGGTGCTCCGAGAACCACCTGCATCATAATCACCTGATATGCTTGTTATCACAGAGCTTCCTGGGCTAAAACTCAGAACTTTTGAATCCAAGTCTACATTGTAAACAAATAAAAAACAAAATACTCCCCAGGTGACTCATATACGCTAACTTTGAGACCCATGGTTGTAAACATAGATAAGCACCAGCACAGTTGCTGGTCTGTAATAACTTGGATTGAACATCCCTTTACTTCTGCCAACAACAAACCTGCACATATGAATCTCCAAGGTCACCGAACTTGAACTTTGAAATTAGAGAATTTCACGTTCAGGAGAATGCTCCAAAACAACCCAACATTTATACTTTGGAAAAGAGGGGGGAAAATGAACAGCATCAGGTGACCCTGAGTTTACACTTGTTTATCAAGATTTTACTATAATTTAAAGCAGTGATTCTCAACCTCGGTTGAACATTAGAATCATCTGGGAAGCTTTTACCAGCCCTCTCCCCTATGTTCAAGGGTGCACCCTAGACAAATAAATCAGGGTCTCTGGAGGTAGAGCCTAGGCATTAGTACTTTTTAAACCTTCCCAAGGGATTCCACTGTACGGGCAAGATTTTACCATGTTTAGCAAGGATGAGAAAAGAAAGTCAACTACATACAGAGATAAAGGGGAGAAAGATTTGAATGCCATTAGACTAACCAGGCATAATTATACATGAAGGGAACTGACTCTTACCCCCTACTTTTTTCTATGTGATAGACAAAATACTTTAAAAGTATATCAGTATATTTATACCCACAAAATTGACAAAATTAAATAAGTCTGAAAATACAAGGCTTGGTGAAGATGTGGATTACCAAAATCTTTTCTGCATGGCTGGTGAGAGCGTAAATTGATACAGCCACTTTGGAAAGCATTTGCGTGCTATCCTGTACAGTTGAACAATCTCATATCCTGCAACACAGCAGTGGTTGCCAGTCTACCTTCAGGTGCGCTTGTAAGGAAAACCTTGGCACGCGTGTGCTAGGTAGCAGCCCCAGTCATGGAAGCAAAAGCTGGAAACACCCTAAATGCCCAAAGGCAGAAATATGGATAAATCAGAGCATAAATTACATGGTAATTTATGGATAAATCATAGCATAAATTATACAATAATGTATGGGTGAATTGCAGTATAGTTGCAAAACAAAACACTACACAGCAGTGACAGAACAGTGGATGAATTTCAGTAACATAACATTGAATGAAAAAGCAAGTTTCAGGAAACTAGATCAACCAGAGATTATCTCTCTTCATAAAGTTCAAAGCCAGGCAAAATGAACAATGCATCCCTTAAGCATACACGTAGATAAAGAAGGTATAAAGCAAGAGAATGACAATGCTGAGAATAGCGGTGTCCTCTGGTGGCAGGGTGATGGGGAGGTGGGGGAGAAGATAAAAGAGGATTACAGAAATAGATGTAAAAAATAAATAATGTGTTATTTCTTGGCTTAGACAATGTGTTCACAGGTCTTCATTTAAAAAATAAGTAAAAGAAAAACAGGGCATGAATGGACAGTTCGTGGTATGTCATGAACCAAGAATGATGATTATTCTAATTCTGTGCACTAGAGTTCCAAAGAGTGGGGGGAAAAAGAGAAAATTCTATCAGTAAAGACAACAGAACCCAATACTAGTGAGAAGTAAATTCAGGGGGTATTTTTTTCTTTTTAATTTTTGTAAGAGTTGATTTGAGCCATACGGATGACATGCCTGGAAGCAAGAATGCTCCCAGGGAACTTTCAATGATTCTAAGTCAAATACAAATAAGCTAGACTCATTCCATCTTCCAGATTTCATCTTATTTTAGAAGTAAAAATCTCAGTTGTCAGGTCAAGGTACACACTGTCACCTTCAAGCACAGTGGCTCCTTCACCCTGCCAGTCAAAGGTGGCTCTGGGGTAGCTAATTAAGAATTGTTAGGAAGGAAGAAGGAAAATAAAACCTCCCAAATAACAGCCAAAAAACCTCCCAATATCTAATGTCACAGTCCCCAGTGTTTGAAGGATTGTATTCTTCCTATTTCTATTAGAAATTAATGTAATTGAATCTCCGACACAGCAGGAATCATTAGGCATAATGGCTGTATCTGGTAGTTATTGTTGCTTGTGGAGGGAGGAGGTATTTATGTCATGAACCTTCACCCAAAAGGCAGTTGATAGCAGTTGTGGAAATGTGTCTGCTCTTCTTTCTCTGCTTGTGTGATGTAAAATTTATCTGAACCATTTTGTCTTATCTCAATTTCTTCCTTTTAAAACCAAGTGACAGGCTTAGGTCTTTTCCATTAAAAACTTTGGAAAATATGTTTTGACTTTCAGGAAGCATTTGAATACATAAGCGAAAGGTCAGCAATGATGACAGGCAGCCGCCGGAGAGAGGACAGATGAGTTTAGTATTTGAGTCAGCAGGTCTTTTTGAGATCAATTTCATGAAGGAACTGTGAAGAGACTATTTCTCCTACAGAAAAAGGCTCTTGTTAATTTGAGGACAGTGCTCCAGTTTTACCAAAAATAAGTCCTTAAACTCCTACTCTGTATGACATAAAATGAAAACATAAAAACAGGTTTGCCTGCAGAAACCTTATGGCCTTTAGCAGTGGTTCTCAGCCTTGGGGAAGCTTCCAGACTTCCTGGAAATGGTGCTAAAATCTTCCCTAAGTATCTCCCCAGACATGCTAAATCGACACTAAGGAAAAGAACCAGGGACCTGCATTCTTAACACTCCAGACTATTCTATGGGAGATGCCACTCTTATGACTTTCAGTGAAAATCTGGACAAACATTCCCCTGTCCTGGACATTAGACACATTGAAAGAACCTCTGGGGATCTGAAATGGTATCCACTCAACTTTATCAGTAAGTTTTGAAAGATATTTTTGTGGTCTTTGTGAGTTAATACACTTAAAAAATGTTCTTAGCATTCTTACCTATAAAATAATTTTTAAGGAACTAAACAAAAGCAAAAATATAGTGTTGGGCCGGTTTTAATAGCTTGAAAATACTACTTTCCTTTGTTTGAGGAAAAACTGAGCTCTTCTGATGTTTGAATTCAAGTAAATTATTGCCAAACAATGGCATTTAAAAATCCAGTAAGAAAAATTCTTCACACTAGAAAATCTACTTCCTTGAGATCTTAATAGATTAAGCCATCTAAACAGGTATGCTCTGTTTAGATCACTGTCATGCCCTGTTTCCCAGTCCGTGGTCAGAATAAGCCTTGCTTACCACCTGGTATCAAGTCCATCCAGAATGAGCCTTTTCATCACCACAGGCAGACACTGGGGAGCGGTCGCTCAAGAAGTTAATTTCTCTGTATTGATTGCACAAATCTTTCAAATCAGTACATATGGAAATCTGGGGGAGAGGTGGATTAGAGTAAGGAGCTGCTACCATGTATGTTCATTCTGGTTGTACGTTAATAAACTCCTTTAAAGGTTTTTGATAAAACAGCACATTAACATGTTCTATGTTAAGTACCCAATGTACTGAAAAACTGTTGTCCTAAGATTGTAATAAGATCATAATGCTATTTGACTAACAGGTATATGTCAGGAAGCTATTAAAAAAAAAAAATACTCCTCTGGCTTAGATGTAGGTTTTTCTTCCAAGTCTCTGGTGCCAGAAAAGCTTTTCCTGATGCTCAAAGCACATCTTCCTCAGTCCCCTACCTGCCTCCTCCCTACCCCTCCACCTGATATTTGCACAGGTAACTGGCATACCTCCCTTTGCTCACATCATTAGCTTCCATTAGAGGAGGCGAGCCATGCCACTGACATTTTTATATCGGCTAGAATCTATAGAAGCAGGAAGGACATTAGGGTTGGGTGGTGAAGAATGAAGGTCAATAGAATTGTTTTTTGGTTGAGTCACTCTTTTACTGTTAGGAAAATCAGCAGTCTTCTTACTGACTCGGTGATAAGAACAGAATTTATAGCTCACATACCAAAAATCATGACAGTATATTTCCTGATAATACCTTTATCTCAAAGTTTTCAATTTTATGGAATTTTACCATAGAAAATGTCACAGAAAGCAAACTTTTCCTTCCTTCCACTAGAAGGTGACTAATGCCTATGACTTGGATGAACTACTTCTACCCTTTGCACCCCAACTCCCAAGCGCCCTGCCACTCAAGGCTCCTTTACGGATGCAGACTATTTTTTAAGTGTATCCCTTGTTTCTTCTGTGTCTTAAATGGAGTCATTTAATTGTTATTCTAATTTTCTGGGTACTAACATTCTCTTACCTTATGCTTTAATTCTGTCATCTCCTAAGTTTCCCTTTACCAAATGCAGTGCTGTTGTTTTGTGTACGAAGACCCGTGATGATAGTAATTTCTTGGTGGACTGCACATGTGATTATTATAAAACATCCCCAATGGCCCGCTTCGTGAGTTTTGCCTTGAACTCGTCCCAGGCTAATATTGCCAGGTGTGCTTTTCCTTTGCTTGCACTTGCCTAGACTCTGTGCCATTTACTGTCAAACTCGGTGCCATTTCGTTCAAGCGCTTCTCTTGTAAACAACGCAGAGGCAGATTGTGCTTTTTCACTGCATTTGAGGCTCTTTCTTCTAGCAGGGTTTAGAAAAGGGACAATGGCCTCTGCTCATCTTGATGCCAGACACTTCGGTTCTCCCTGTATACCACTGGTGCCTTTCAAGCTGCTACCCTGGTGCTGGAGCTCAGAGGGAGTGAATCTGAGTAGGTGAGTTCATGTGTGGGTTTTTTAAGAGGAACTGCTTGGGGCTCCAGCAGTTTCTTCCACCTACTCAATCCCTGCTGGTTTTTGGAGCCAGAAGTGGGGACTTATCTTCCTGGTCCTGGAACCCTGGGTTGGGGGTCCTGGTGTGGGGCTTGGACTCCTCACTCCTAAGATATCCCTCCTGAATTTTTATCCACCACACATGGGTAAGGTACCAGTCCATTCTGTGTCTGCGCCCCTCCTACCAGTATTGATGGATGTGGTTTCTTTAATTCTGTAGTTGTCGGACTTCTATTCAACTCATTTTCTGACAGTTCTAAGTTATGGTTGCTCTATTAGTTGTAATTTCGATGTGGTTGTGCAAAAAGGTGAGCTATGTCTGCCTGGGCTGCCATCTTGACCAGAAGCAGCTGGTCAATTTTGGACAGACCTACTGTTCATCTGTACTTTTTTTAGTGTCTGTTTTCTGTTTATTTTACCTTATCACATTTTCCACTCTCTTAAATTGCTTTTTTAAAAAAATATAGAAAGTCTTCAAAATAAATTATAGAGACTATGTATGGTAGGTAAAATTGCTAGTCCTTTCCTGTTTAAAAAATAAGGGCGAGTCAACAGAAGACTTTCCTTTCAGAGTTTTAAGAACAGAAACCTATCAGTAAATGAGGCAGGCTACTGCAAGAGGACAAAGCTCAGAAACAAAGCCTCAGCTCTATTTAACTGTTAACACCCAGACAATCTTAAGGGTAAATGTTGTAGCCAGCCACTCTGTGTGGGCTATTGGATGGCACATCCAAACCCATGTGTTTGTTTCTGGCTGACTGCTCCTGGCTCACTCACTCCTTCACTTTCTTCTGGTGGAATCTTAGGACATTTGCAAAAGATTACATCTGATTTTCACTTTAGGGGAAGCTATAAGCTATAAGCTTATTGTCTTAAGGCATCGTAAGAGATTTAACATCATTTTGCTGAACTTTCCCTATATCCTGACTTGTGGCTTGAAGCTCCTTCTTCATTCTGAACACTTATTAAGGACAAGTAAAGTCTGAAGTCAATGCCATGGCAAGCTCTTCTGTATTAAAAAAGATGGCAGTTTCCAAATTAAAATCCTTCAACTTGCCATTTCCCACTCCCATATTCCTCTTGCCATCGCAATTCCTCTCTGCTTGAGGGTTTTCCAAGGTTTTGTAGGGAAAACGATTCTATTTATTTCTAAGAATGAATCAAGGAGGCAGGAGTTAAAAGTTTTTCTCTGCGTTGAAATTAGAACACTTCACACAAATACATGCTTAGAAAAAATTTTTTCACTGCTACATTTTTTATTCTCTCTCTACTTTCCAATTGAAAAAATAAAATCCTGACTTTCTATCATGGCTATTATTTTAAATCTCTATGAATTAACTGGACAATTATTTTAAAAGACCATAATAATAAAAGTAATATTAGTCTCCCAATATTTAATGAATAGGCAACATAGAATACAATGGTTGCAAAGATCTTATGAGATGAATGGAATCAGACCTTATCTCTGGGTGGTGGGATTACAGAGGCTTTTATTCATCAATTTTTAGCTCTTCTCTATTTTTAAAAGAAATTCTACAATTGCTTTGTAATTTTGGCGAAATTAAAAAGTTTAACAAATAAAAGTGGAATGATGTTGGTTTGGTCTGTTATTTTAGAGATTACAGAAAAAAATTTATATCTCTGTTTCCTTTGTTTAGAAAAAAAACCCTGCAAAAAAGGAAAAATCTGCCTGTACCAAAGGATAGTCTATATTGAGAGCAGACTAACCTAGTTACCTGTGAGAATCACTGATAAGAGAGCACTGATTGCCTAAAAACTTGTAAATACTTGATGGAATGCAGTATGACCATAAATCTCCATTGTGATTCGAAAGGAAAATCAGCCAGAAATGTCCCCGTTTCATAGTGCTGCATGATTTCTCAGTCTGTTGCTTTGCATGGGAAGGCAGAAAGCAGTAGTGTATCCAAGAAAATGGAAAGAAAAATAAGTACTTTCCGCTAAGGATATGAAAAGAAGGTGCTATAGACTCACCTTTGGGGGAAAAAATGACTACAGGAGCTATGATACCTGGAGAGTGGGATAAAGGACTCATTAATTCAAATAACCCTAGAACAGACTAAAAAAAATTGTGGTTCTGAAGATTGATGGATAATCAAGGTAAAAGCAACATCTGATAACACTGTTAAAGTGACTGCATTTAGAGATCACTGATAATTTAGTGACCATTTACCCTAGGCCATGCTGCAGAAAAATCTGAATCAACATTCCCTTCAAGTTTGGGTCATTTTGCCTGGAAATTCCTGGTTCAGTATGTTAGGTAGGATAGTGAACCAAGGCAGGGAAGAGGTGGGAGACAGGTCTCACCTACTAACCCAGCAGCCCGGAGCCCAAAGTCCCCAAAGACTTGGGTTCCCATTACTTGAGGGGGGAATGTTATGGTAGAATGAGCAGCCAGAAGGGAAATAAAAGGCAGGGCCCTCACCGCTGCAATCTAATAAAGAACTTAATACAGGAGGCTCAACGCAAGGGAAGTAGCCCATTAACACTCCTGGGTATTCACGCCCACAGTGCCCAAAGGAAGAAGCCCATGAACACCTTTTGGTACCCACCCTCACCAAAGCTGACGCCACCTTTACTGTCAATCACCATGTAACGTCTTCACCCCCATCCTGCCAACTACGTGAGTCCTCCGAGCAAAGGACCGGGTGTGCTCGCTACCTCAGCCTTTGGCCGTCCTTACTTTCGCCATCCTTACGTTTGTTGTCCTTAGCCTGCTTTGCCCTAAACCTAAGCTTTTCACCCCCTCTGCTCGGCAAGGCCCACCAGTAAACCCTGCTTGCACGCTAATAGGCTGCTGATCTGTAATTCTTTATGACATTGGCAAGAGGAGCCAGGTCTTTCCTGGTAACAAGTAGAACTTAAGATCTCATCCAGAGGTCTTGCTGCTCTAAGGAACCAAAGCAAATGCTACCATCATAATCTACGGTGACTGTGGTTCTAGGGCATATCCTAGAATGTGGTCTGTGTGCCTGTGTGAGTGGGGGTCGGGGAGAGGGTGGTTACTGGGGAATTCAGGTTCCAAATGTGTCAGCTTAACTCACTGGTGGGTTTTATACACATGAGGTGATATCCCTGACTGAAGTTTGCAAACTCAAACTATGATGGAAAGAAAAAGGTCATATATCATATTTGGAATAAGTCTATTAATCATTGTTGCTGCCACATCAGTTAGATATTATCTCAAATAACACCGGACTCACCCTCCTACAAGAGATGAAACTTTCTTTACTCTGTGTCCTTACGCATTACTTACCTCTCCCTCGACCCATGCCCACAACAGTCACTTGATTGGCTAACTAATCTGATAAAGTGTGTCCATATGACTGAGTTAATAGATATTAGTGGCCAGAAAAGAACCCATTAGCAGCTCCACTTATTAGCTGCTTGACCTTCAGTGTCTTCATGTGCAAAGGAGGGATGGATAATACCTCCTGAGTTTGCTGTGAAGATGAAGCAAAATAGGTACGTAAGTCTCTTAGCTCAGGACCTGGGACACAGTAAGTACTCCCTAAATAAAAGCCATTTTTGATGATTCCATTATTCTGCCAGAAACACCACAGTTTAATCATGGACTTCTATGGCTTCATGATCCAAAGTTGCTAAGAACAAATTTCAGATATCAGAGTTTGTCAAAGTAGAGTAATACCTGGGCAGCCACCGTTCTTGGTGTACATTATGTTGCAATGTCATGTGAGCGGCTGCCTACTCAAATTACTACTAAAGCTGGTATTTTGTGCAGAAAGCATCTACTATAATGAAAATGGGGATTTACTCTTTGTCTGAGCATTAGTCTTGGTGCATTTTTTCAGCCATCAGATCACCTAGCAAAATCAGAGGGCTGGCACAAGACTAGGGGAATAATGGTGTTATTTACAGAGTCAATTTTTATTATTTGTTAATATGGGAAGGCCATGAGTTGCTCTGCATGGATGAAAATTAGTATGACTTCGGTAGAGACATAAGTTTCTTGCCTTGTCTGGACTCAAAGAGCCTTACCCTATTTGACATTTGTGCCAGAATCCCCTGTAATCAGCTAGCAAACTCTGAAATGATAATATCTGAAAAGTATAGTCATTACAGGGTCTTTCTAATGATAGTATGACTCCTTCGAGTGGGGGAGGAGAGACAGGGAAGGGGAAGTAAGAAAAGGATGAAGGGGCGGAGGCAGCGCCCCTAAGTGTGAGCACACACGCTACACCACACCCTGAAGTCGCTCAGCCTCCTCTTCCTTCATCAACCAAAATAAGTTACTTTTAAAAACACAAGATAAAACACTAAGAGCTGGATACTAAACTCCCCCTGATTGATGTCTTCATCACAAACCATGTAAATTCTATATCATTAGAGAATTAATTTTAGAACTAAAATGTTTCAGATTGCCAAACAAACTTAAAAATAGGCACCGAACATGGAAATTTAAAAAGCAATTAAAATACACTAAAATGAGAGGTGTGTATGCGTGGCCAAAACTGAAATTTCAAAACTAAAAGTCCAAAACTGAAATTTCAACCTTACAGTCACAATAGAGTAAGGAAAACAAAATTCAAGGAGCAAATCTGTCTCCAACACTAGCCTGGCAATTTGAAAAGAAAGAGAAAAAAGATACCCCCAGGGGAAAGGCTGACTTTTACAGTCTGACCTCTGTGACCAAGAATGGGTGATGTCAGTGAGACCTTGGGGCACCAAAGGAGAGACTTAAGGTCTCCCGGAACCTCAGAATGACCGAACTCTTTGGGGAAGAGTTTCAATACCCTAATATGCTCTCAACACACATGCACACACGTACACTCACAATGGCACACAGCCCACCTTTTAGGACCTGTCCTAGAGCCCCAGGCACCTTAAGTGAAGACAGCATGACGTGCTTTAGTTCCTGAGAGTGGCAAAGCCTCTGGGAAAACATCGAGGCACTTATTCAAATCTAGTGTGAGCTTCCTCTGCCAACTTGCTTCTGTCTTGGTTTCTACTCATCTACTCTCTCTTGACTCCAGCTGACGAGCCCTGTCAAAATATAAAAGTGGGTGAAGCGAAGAAATGATAGACACATGATAGCGTCCAGTCCATTGACAGTGCAAAATTATCAAAAGGCAACCAGAGAGAGTAGAGAGTCAAAGAAACCATGAAACAGTGGAAGGAGAAGTGAAAGGCCACACATATAAACACAACATAAAACAAAATAAGAGGAAAAGAGGACGCAAGGCAGGGGTCTGTGCTCGCGAGGAGTGAGGCAGAGAAGTAAGTCAGGGCCGCCGTGTGAGGAATGCCCAGGGGAGGGCTGCAACAAGGCAGCCTTGGTTGGAATGTGACGAGTGAATGAAGAACAGAATCGCAGTGTGTTTTAAGAGAAAATCTAGGGCCTCAGGCACAGAAGTCCAGGCAGACAAGGTCTGGTGAGGAGCCTGAATTTTCTAGAGTCAGAGCCTGGGATATAACATCTTGGTACGTACACCAAGTTCCGTTCTGAAAAACTGTGTCTTTGGCTTTCCTGCACCCTGCCCTGTCCCCTCCACCTGAAAACTGCCCAGTGTGCAAGTAGTGCCACACTGCCAGGTCTCTGTGCAGGGGGCACAGTCCATCTAGAATGCAGTTCCTCCACTGAGGGCCTAGGTTTCTGTCAGGTCAGTTCATAAGTTATCTCCCATAGATAAACCTTCCTGATCTGCTTCACCTGTAACAAACTAACCACATCCCCTTTGGGTCCCTGGGGTACACACTCCCACCAAACATCTCCTGTGCACGTGCATCTGTCTCTTTTTCTGTACTAGATCATGAACTATCTGATGGTCTAATTCATCTTTATGCTCCATGGGCCCAGTGCAATAGACTGTCAAAGAAGAGGTATTTGATGATTTATTGAGACCTACAGTGTTTTGGCAAGATGGTGTGACTAAAACAATGTTCCTGCTCATGGGGCCATGAACATACTCATAAAAGAGCATCCGGTAGCGATGAATACCACGGAGAAAAGCGTTGTCATTGGGGGAGAAGCCTTTGGACGGATGGTCAGAAAAGGCCTCTCGTAGGAAATGAAACTTGAGCAGTCACTCAAAAAAACAAGGAAGCCGAGTCCAGAAAAAAAAATGGAAAAAATGTTAATCACAGAATTTCTTGTTAGGGGGATTTAATCGATTGTTTAGAAGAAATGTCTTGGTTAGCCCATTTGTGGTAGCAGACAGGGCCTCCAAAGGGCTGATTCAGGAAGATGGAGAGGAATTGGTTTGCTCCTGAAGCCTAGTGGGAAGAAGAGAGGCAGGGGAGAGGAGGGCGGCCCAGCAAGAAGGAGTATGGCCCTCTTTGTGGCCCTCGCCCCTAGCTTTCAGTGAAGTCCATGCACCCATAAAATGCTTGGTGAGCACAGGGAGAATGACAAACAGCACACGTGGTTGTAGGAGCCCCAGTGCCAGGTAGACTCTGACTGAGACTCAGTACAGGCAGGTGGGCAGCAGGCTATAGAGGGCTGGCTGGTGAGACTCAGACAACCAAAAAAGCAGGTCTAGAAACTGAGTAGAAGCTGGGGGGTGAAGGGATGGGGGAGGGTCCATGGCAAGTCAGCACTACCCAGTAGCTCCTATAAGGATAACTTCTCAATTTAAACCGTTACTGTAATTGCTTAACAGTTTGTGAGAATATGTAACCAGGAGTTACTCTTAAGGAGGTATGATTCAACTGCACACACTTTGTACCAGAAACTTCTTCTCTGGGCATACAATTAAATTTTGACTGCAAATAACAAACCATCTCCACTGTGTGCCCCCAAAGCACTTGACATACGTCGCCTCCAACCCTGCAAGGCTCTAAAAGCATGGAGCTCTGAGAAGTTAGTAAATTCTCCAAGATCACACAAAATTCAAATTCAGAGCTTTCTAAATCCAAAGACAGGATCTTTCTTAAACACTGAGCCACTTCCCAAAGCAAATCTTCTGATCCAGGACTGAGATGGCAGACAAGGGCCAAAATGCCCCCAAGGAACCTGAACGTGAGCACAATCAGGGCTTGAGGGAGAGGGGCAGAGTCCGGAGGGAAAGTTAAAGCGGTTAGAACCCCAGGTATGCTATCTCATGATACATCACTCTACCTAGTTTCTCCCACACGACCACCACTGCCATCACCCTGGCCCTGTCGCTACCTCTAACCTCCTCTCCCT
>PVJD01006950.1:0-90771 GCA_004026545.1 Mormoops blainvillei | reverse complement strand
TACAGTCTTCTCCCAGGACTTTAGTTTCTTCCTATTCTAAATCAGTAGGTATAGGTAAAACTGATTCATACCAGTAAATCTTAGGTTCTAGTCTTCGTTCAAAGAGGGCACACGACTGCCTAAGAAAGAGGACTAGCTATGTAAACCCACCTGGAACACTGATGACTCCCCTACCTTTATGCACAACCACAAACCCCATGTTTTAAAAGTCCCTGGGATCTTTCTGGTATATTTTAAGGGTTTTTGGTTTTTGGCGTTTTTTTTTTTTTATTTCTTTTTTTGAGGGGGAGAAGTATGAGGGTAGAGGGCAAATTTGAAGTTTTTATTTCTGTGCACATTGACTCTCACTGAGGTAGGTAAAAAAAAAATTAAAAGGTAACGGAAAATCTTGGTGAATTGAGCCTGCAATGAAAAATATCTAATCAGAAATGCTTTTCTGATAAACAGAGATTGTAACATGGTCATGAATCAAAGAAGGTCTCTGTTTAGGGGGGAAGTGGAATGGTAGAATTTATATCTCGGTGGCTGCTTCAACCTATTTTGTTAAAGAGGATTACGTGATGAAGCGTGAGATTCCAGCTGTGTGAATACCCTATTACCAGTAGTCTGTTCCAGCACAGCCATTGGAGACCTGTGGTATAGGAGCCCTCTGCCCCATTCAGCTCTCTCTGCGACCCCTTCCCAAGAAACATCTGAAAATGAAATTTGGAACCACAACTCTTACCGATGGCCACCAGTAAGTTCACAGAAGGATTCCCTGACTTTCTTCCTTCTATAAATTCATCCCTAATGATTCTGGATAATCTGACAGTTTATTTTTTACAATTAACAGATTGTTCCTTTATTCTAATTGTTTTCATGTAGTGTCTACTTAACGTTCCATAATAGGTGCCCAAATGGAAGAGCACAATCACTTCATAAAAAGTGAAGACAATTTTCTCCCAGGATGCTTAGCCATCTAACTTGAATATTGACTAGGTAATAGTATCATTCTGATTATGTTTTTTTTTACTAGAAATAAGTTTTATAGAAATGTTTTCAGTTTGAGAAAAGAAAAATCACTCGTAAGCTACAGCAATATTTAATTCCATCATTTTATGTAGTCATTTGCAATAATGAAACAGGCAAGTAAGAAAACATTCAACTGTCGAGTACAGCACAGGCCTCAAGGCAAAACAACAACTTCATTATCTAAGAACAGAACAGACACCTTGGCTTTCCCTACCACATACCGCATACCATTTATCAGTATTTCTTTAGCCTAAGGGATTTTTAGACCTCTGAAAATCCTAGATTTACTACTCAACACAGAGCAATCCATCTTAAGGCTTTCTGCCAATGAATCTCAGTGCTTCTATTTCAACAGCCTATACATTTGAAAGCTGGGTTAAGACATGTCAAAAAAAAAAAAAAAGAAAGAAAGAAAACCTCCGCCTTTGATCTCTGCACCCAAGTTCCTCAAAAGGAGCCCCACAGAGCATCTGAAGTTATGCTAAGTATGTGACTTGCAACTGTAATCAGTAGAGTGACATTCCATTACAAGTGGGTATCATATTAGCCTACTGAAACCTGCATTTCACAAATACGTACATAAATTGAGTGAGTGACTGACAATACTATATAAAAAGAAGAAGCTATACCCGCTCTAGAGGATATTTATTTTCAAATACAGAATTTGGTATAACAGAAAAATCCAAGCCCATCACATAGATAAGCATTCATTTATCACAATGATTAACCATACATCCAGACACCAGATATTAGGCTGACATTTTTCTGATACTCTTTTCAGTCTACTCACTCTCCCTCCATGTCCTAACTTTTTGGAGTAAAAACTAGTCTTATGTCCCTCACAATTCTACAGAAAAACCACATTTGTGCCTTGACAAACAAGTTAATTGCATGCCTCTGAAAGATTCAGAAAAAAGTCATCAGCGGGATTCATCCCAGGGATGCAAGGATGGTATAATATTCACAAATCAATGAATGTAATACATCACATAAACAAAATGAAGGACAAAAATCACACGGTCATATCAATAGATGCTAAAAAAACATTTGATAAAGTATATCACCCATTTATGATGAAAACACTCAGCAAAGTAGGAATAGAGAGCACATACCCCAACTTAATAAAGGTCACATATGAGAAACCTACAGTCAACGCATCATACTCAAAGGGCAGAAACTAAAAGCTTTCCCCCTAAGATCAGGAACAAGGGTGTCCGCTTTCACCACTTTTACTCAACATAGTATTGGAAGTCCTAGCCACAGTGATCAGGCAAGAAAAAGAAATAAAAGGCGTCCAAATTGGAAGAAGAAAGTAAAACTGTCATTATTTGCAAACAACATGATAGTGTACATAGAAAACCATATTGGCTTCACTAAGAGAACTACTTGGCCTAATAAGTGGATTTGGCAAAATAGCAGGATACAAAGTCAATATTCAGAAATCAAAGGCATTTTTGTACATTGACAATGAAATAGCAGAAAGAGAAACTAGGGGAAAAATCCCATTACTATAGCAACATGAAAAATAAAGTACCTAGGAATAAACTTAACCAAGGAGGTAAAAGACCCATACTCGGAAAACTACAGAAGACTGAACAAACAAATTAAGGAAGACACAGATAAATGGAAGCATATACTGTGTTCATGGATTGGAAGAATTAACATCATTAAAATATCCATGTTACCCAAAGCAATCTACAGATTCAATGCAATCCCTATTAAAATACCAATGACATATTCCACAGATTTAGAACAAATATTTCAAAAATTTATATGGAGCCAAAAATGATCTAAATAGCCTCAGAAATCTTGAGAAAGAAGAAGTAGGAGGGATATCACTACCTGATATCAAACTATATTACAAGACCACTGTAATCAAAACAGTCTGGTACTAGCATAAGAACAGACACATAGTTCAATAGAACAGACTAGAGAGCCCAGAAATGTCTCTCAATTAATATTTGACAAAGGTGGCAGGAGCATAAAATGGGAGTAAAAATAGGCTCTTCAACAAATGGTGTTGGTAGAACTGGAATGGTACAGGTAAAAAAATGAAACTAGACCACCAACTCACACCACACACCAGAATAAACTTGAAGTGGATAAAAGACTTAAACATAAGCCATGACACCATGAAAGTCCTAGAGGAAAACATAGGTAGTAACATTTCAGATATTCCACACAGCAATATTTTCGCTGATATATCCTCTAGGGTAAGGGACATAAAAGAAAGAATAAACAAATGGGACTACATCAAATTAAAAAGTTTCTTCATGGCTAAAGAAAACATCATAAAAATGAAAAGGGAACCAACCGTATGGGAAAACATATATGCCAACAATACCTCAGACAAGGGTTTGACCTCCAAAATATATAAAGAACGCATGCAACTCTGCACCAGGAAGACAAACAATCCAATTAAAAAAGGGGCAAAGTACCTGAACAGACACTTCTCCAAGGAGGACACACACAGGGCCCATATGAAAGGATGCTCAGCATCACTAGACATCAGAGAGATGCAAATTAAAACCACAATGAGATATCACTTCACACTGGTAAGAATGGCCTTCATCAACAAATCAACAAACAAGTGCTAGCGAGGATGTGAAAAAAAGGGAACCCCAGTACACTGTTGGTGGGAATGCAGACTGGTATAGCCACTGTGGAAAACAGTATGGAATCCCCCCAAAAAACTAAAAAGGGAACTGCCTTTTGACCCAGCGATTCCACTGCTGGGATTATACCCTAGGAATCCTGAAACACCAATTCAAAAGAACCTATGCACCCCTACATTCATTGTAGTATTATTTATAATAGCCACGTGCTGGAAACAGCCTAAATTCCCATCAGTAAATGAGGGGATCAAGAAACTGGTACATTTACACAATGGAATACTATGCAGCAGAAAGGAAGAAGGAACTCCTATCCTTCGTGATAGCATGGATGGAACTGGACAGCATTATGCTAAGTGAAATAAGCCAGCTGGCGAAAGACAAATGCTACATGATCTTACCTATCAGAGGAACCTAATGAACAAAGCAAACAAATGAGCAAAATAGAGCCAGAGACATGGAAACAAGGAGCAGACTCACAGCACATGGGGTGGGGGGAGATGAGGAGGGAAAGGAGCAGAAGGGTCTAATTGAGGAACGGGTGTAAATGACCCTTGGACATGGACAACAGGGTGTGGATTGACTATGGAAGCAGAGGTGAACGGGGCAGGGCTGAGCAACGGGCGAAAATTGGGACAGCTGTAATAGAACAAATATTTTTAAAAATAAAAGTTGAATTGGCTAATACTTTTCATACTTATTACCAAATGACAATTATAAGTGTTAAAAATGTTTATGCTTAAAAGATGAAAAGTCAGGGTTCTATTTAAAATTACTTTTTCAAATGTGCGTTACTTTTTTGCATAATGTGCATGGAATATCTTCTTTCTCAATAATCAATTATACACATTCTCTAGCCATTTTTTTTTTTTTTACTATAAATCACCCTTTATTGTCACCATTTTCCCTCCAAAGGATCATCCTGATTAAATCTTGGAATCAATGAGTAGCTTTTAAATCACAAGTCACTACTTTTCTAGGTTCTTAAGGGTTTGTCAAGATCTTGATCCTAGCTAAAATCTCTATCACCCTAAATTAGAAAGCTTAAAAGAAATAAGCATTTAACCCAAATAACTAAGATTCATTTAAAATATAAAGTCCTTAGAAGGACAGAGAAGTTAGAGGGGTGAGACCCAGGCCAGTGCAGTGCCACCCCAGGAAGGTGGTTCAAGGATTGGAAACCACAGAGACCAGAGAGGACTGGAATGAAACAAAGACCAGTGGATTATTATTGCACAGCCACGATGAGCCCGGGACCATTCTAGAGGAGAATCCACATACAAATGTTCTCCTGTTCTACTGTCATGGCTACTTAGAAGCGAGGTGGGCCAGCCACGACAGGGTGCCTTGCAGCCATGTTCCTGAGTGCTATCTTCCTCTATCATGTGCTGCGCTGTAGATTATGGGCAGCAAATATCTACTGGGTGCCACCTGTGGAAATGAAACTAAAGAATAGATCCAGTCTTGTCATCAAAGTCAGCTTTTGCCTCTCCTGAGGTTTCATTGGTTTCACCCTTTTCTTTGTGCATCTGATTTTAAAACGCTTGCTTCCTTGTATGGTGGTGGAACGTTCGATGTGCCCTATGGGGTAAGAATATCAGCAGAATATTTTCAACATGCTCTCTCAAAACTGCAGAGCTGTGACCTCTTTGATGAGTTCAACAAGGACCAGCCTATGTCAGGATCTGCGAGGAGTCAACCTTTCCCACTCACTGTGAGCCCAAAGATAGAGGTTCCAGCGAGCATGCTCCCAGCCCTTTGGCCCCGCTAACCCAGGACTCATTATTCCAGCTTGGACCACACTTGGAGGAAAGGGATCCCTAATCCCGGCAGCTGAGACACACATGAGAGCCCTCCCGATCCCTGCAACAACACTGCAATCCTGGAAGAGGACAGGGATGATTCACACCTGAGCAGTCCACGTATTGGGCACTTCACTTGCTCATGTCATGAAGCAGTTCCATACCCACTGGGGCATCGGTGGGGGTTTTCTTTGGTCATCTAGAGCACAGGGCACCAAGATGATTTGGCAACACAAATGCCACTCAGAGAGGCAGAATCATGGCCTGCTTATCCAGCTGCCCCCATCAGCTGTGGAAAGATGTGGCTGGATTTATTCGCTTACTCAACAGATACATGCAGGGGACAGATCTGTGCCAGGCACAGGTGCAAAAGAACAGACAACAACCTGTGAGCTTGCGGAGCCTCCATTTCAATGAGTAGGAGGGAGGACAGATGTGGCTACACTGAAAGGTGCTTCCTAGAAAAATGTCCACTGGGTCCTAGGGAACTGGGAACTCCTGGTTTTCTCCTGCCAAGGGTTTCTGGGTGGTTTCCTATTTCAGCCCCACAGCCAGGGGAAATTTCAATTTTTTGCTCCTCTGAGCTCAAAGCTGAGATACACTCACAGTTGATGAGGGGCTTTTCTGGTAAAAGGAAAAGTCTTATGTCTTTGTGCATACTTCCTTTTTTTTTTTTTTTTTTAAAGATTTTATTCATTTATCTTCAGAGAGAGGGGAAGGCAGAGAGAAAGAGAGGGAGAAACATTGATGTGTGAGGGGTCACCTTCTGCATGCTCCCAACTGGATACCTGGCCTTCAACCAAGGCATGTGCCCCGACTGGGAACCGAACCGGTGACCTTTGCATTCACAGGCCAGCACTCAACCCACTGAGCCACATGAACCAGGGCTTTGTGCACACTTCTTAATGATATCCTGAAAAACCCAGTCTGACCGTACCAACCCATCTTAAAAAAAAAAGAACTGGTGTTCTCTTGGAAAAAAAAAAAAAGCAGTCCTTAGATTATTTTACCTACTCCAAGACCCTGTTGAAAACTCTGACCATTAATGTTGGATATTCCAACATTAATTTCATAGGCCAAATGTGAAATCTCTTCATTGTTTTCCATCTGAAATTCATTTCATAGACTACCTAGGAAAACTTAAAGAAAAAACAGGATTGGTCCTGACTTCTCTTTACAATGGAGATAATATTGTTACAGCGGAGTCTTTGATAAATAGAAAGTCATCCACATATAATAAGACTTTTTTCACCACACTCCCAGTCTCTTTTCTCCTGTCCCATTTATTGCTCTCAGAAAGGCATCCAAACAATGATAAAATATAAAAAGTGGACAGGCATCTCATGCATTCCTAATATACAGATTACAGGAAAACCTATCATGTCTTACAAATATTATCATTAAAATACATGTAGGTATACATCCATATCAGTGGGCAAAGACATACCATCCCTCCTTAATCAATGCCTTCTTCACAGTATAGAGAATAAATTTAAGGGAAAAAAATTCTCACAAACCCAACATGTAACCTTCTCATATTAAAGTTAATGGCCTCATCCCTCTGCCTCTGCTCATAAAAAGTATTTTTTAAATCAGGTTTTCTTGAGGCTCTATGATGTTAGTTATTTAGTTACACATTTACTGACAGAACTGTTACCTATCTTGTTAATTTTTTAGTATGCCCTTAAAGTGCAGGACCTCATGTTATAAGAAATTTAAGGATTTTTTTAAGATAAGAGTTTTTAGCAAAATCATTTTCTAGATGAAGATAAAATATATTTTGGAGCTTGAATACACATTCTCACTTCATTTACATATATTGAATAGAAATATTTTACCAAAGCATTACCAACATAGGCATTTTGATGTTTAGGATTAATATTTGCTGGGAAATAATTCATCTGTAAAGTTATTAAGGTATGTAAGTAATAAGCTCTGACCACCAATTAGGGTGTGTGTGTGGCGGGGGAGGGGGCCCCCACACATCCAACTATTCTCAAATACCAGCAAGGTGTCCTACCATTCAACTCAATTCTGACACTACGGGGAGATAGCATCAGATGCCACAGATTAAGGGCTCAGTCCCACAAGAACCACCCTCCACTTCAGATGCCAATCATAGGCCCAGGTTGTCACCCGTGCCTCTGCCCAACTGGCTATAAATCAGAGGTTCCCACAACCCCCTCATCGTGTTAAATTAATTGGCTACAACAGCTCGCAGGGCTCACTAGATTATAGATTTATTTCCAAAGATATGAATCAATAGCCGGATTAAGAGGTGCACAGGGTAAGGTCCCAAACAAAGGAGCCTCTATCCCTCATGGGGCTTGGGGCCCTGCACATGGAAGTGTTCTAGCTCCCCAGCCTGGAAGTTCTCCAAATGCCCCACTATTGGGTTTTTGTAGCGGCTCCATTACAGAGCCACAGCTGATTAAATCGCTGGCCACTGGAGTCGGATTCAACCTCCAGGCCCTCTCTTCTCCCCGGAAATTGGGAGCGCGAGGGTGCTGAGAGTTTCACCCCTCTACTTATGGTTGTCTTTTTTTGCAACCTGTCCCTACCTGTAGGTGTTTTCCAAAAGTCACCATGATTAACGTAAGCCTAGTGCTGGTGGAACAAGACATGTATTTCACATTAATGACTCTGAAGCATTTTCAAAATCTAAGAACAAGAGCCCAAATATAACAAAAGATGTTCCCAATGTTTTTACCACTCAGAAAATTCAAAGGGTTTGAGGAAGCCAGGAGCCAGGAACTGTGGAGCAAGACCAAATGTACATGAGAAATATGTTTTGGTCATCCGAATGATCAAATATCTATTTCTTAAAAATCACAATATCATGACATTGCATATTCCTCTCATTATAGCTCTTATCTTTCTCTTTGGTAGTTTTAAGTGTCTGTTTCCCAACCACCATCTTTCCTAACTCCTCACAAGAACATTTTTTGTGTTCAATCTGGTATCCTCAGTACCTATTGCTTAACACAGGGTTGGGATTTAAAGTCTGAATGAATGAATGAATGAATGAATGAGTTACAAAACCAATGAATAAGTCAATATGCAAGAGAATGAAACAAGAAATACCACTTGAATGCTTTGGGCTGTTTTACGAATCTGGAACTTCATATTAGCTGTTCTTTCTTCCTTCTACCTAGAATGCTCTTCTCTTTGCCCCCCATGCTCACCAACTCCTTGTTAGGGTTTCTGTTCTTTAACACCTCAAGTATCTGTCTGCTCTCCAGTACATGCACATGCACACAAATGCTCCCACATGGACACACACATGCACACGCACACACACACCGAGGCAGCTTTTCCTTTCTTTACTCTAAAGTCTTTTCTTTATGTTCCTCAGCCTCCTGGGCAGACTTTAGTCACAACACCTGGCACACTCTACTGTAATGACTGGTGACTTCCTAGTGATTTCCAACTTGAAGGACAGTGTCTTCATTTGTATCTGCATGTCTAGCCATCAGTATACTGGTTGGCAATAGGGGGCACTCAAAAACATTTTGAAGTAATGAGGAGAAGGTTAAATAAATGGGGAGGGGAAAGTCTGCATTATAGAAAATAATCTCATGATAATCTGATAAGATGTCAATCAGGCACATGCACTATTTCAATTTCTAAAAGGAATAAATTAATATGATTGCATATCAAGATTATTGCTGATACAGGAAAATTACAATAGAAAAAGTGCTTTAATCCATGGGCAGATCCCAGGCAGAGCTGTCTTCAATGTACTTTTCCTTCTCACCCCTGATCCTGCTTCAGTAAAAAATGTTTTCTTCTCTCTCAACCTGGAATTCCCTGTACTATCCCCAGATGCCACAGGTGGATCTCCCTGCCAGGAATCACCCAATGATCTCCTCCTCACAAAACGTGTATGTGCTCCACGCCCTCAGAGTCATTAATCACAACTGAGTAAGCTAAAAAAATAACCTGGTTTTGCGGGAAAATGGGTGCACATGGGCTGACATTCCCATTTTGATAGAGATCTTTTAGGGCAATGGCTTTCCTCAAAGCCCAGTGGAAAAAGACATTTTGAAATATGGAGCCTTTTAGAAATCCTCAGATCGCTCTACTGGGGTGAGCTCCCTCATGGCACCAGAGAGGCGAAGGGGTGAACGTGCCACTTTGGCATGTGGGTTATTTTGAGCCGAAGGCTATCAAGACCCAGCAGACTCAAGAAAAAAATTTACTACTCCCTTAATGGCCTAAAAGAATTTAGATAGTGGATCTGGCACGGAAAGAGAGGTTTGCCAGAGATAAATTTTTATTTGAAGGACTTACCTGCATGGTAGGGCAAACTTCTAATTACCAAATATCTGTTTTCTTATCATCCTGAGAATTATCCTCCTCCCCTTTGAAGTTCCATTCCTCTATCCCATTCCTTAGCTCAGGATGGCATATTAAGCTTCAATTAACTCAACTTGCCCTTGAGTCTCAAGTCTTTGGGGCTCCTGTACATATGAAATTAGTATTTTTTCTCATGTTAATATGTCTTCTGTCAATTTAATCATTAGACCAGCCAAGAGGAAAAGAAAAGAAACACTTTCTACCCCCCGCAGAGGTAACGCAGCTTGGTGGTTAGGGTAGGGCTTTGAAGCCAGGCTGCCCAGGTTTATATCTACTCTTCAGCTTGTCTGACCTTAGGCAACCTGCTAGTATGCAAGTTTTCTCACTGTAAAATGAAATAAAAGACCTCTCTCTAGAAACTGGTGGGAAGGTGAAATGGGTTAACACAAGTTGAGAACCCAGAAAAATGCCTAATAAGTAGTAAGCCATCAATAGTAGTCTGCTATTAATATTACCATTTTACTGTCCCTTGAATTGGCTCTGAAAGAACCTGAAGAGAGAAAACCTCCAAGGTAGGAGAGGAGAGAGAAGAGAGTGCACTTACTGATTTGGTTGTTCAGCTTGAATGCAATGTCCAGCTGCAGGATGAACAGCATGAATTGGAACCAAGGACTCATCTCCATGGCAGGGAGAGGAATGTGGACAGAAAACACAATGTCATTGGCTTCTATTTCCCTCGGAATTGCTTCCTCGATGTCTCGGATTTTGTCACACTGGTTGGGTCCCCAAGGCATTAACCATTTTGCCTTGTGATGGTTTTTCCGAACATCCACGCACTTCACTGACATATAGGACACTGCAGTTGTGGGACCTGGAGCTGAAAAGAAAATGTGTTTATTTTAGAAAAATCATCCACCGAAGTGCTCATTTCTGGCATTCTTTGCACTAGTGTCTTCGCGCCATTTTTTGTACTGCCTTCTGTAACTTGGGATCAAGTTGAGTGAGGATCCTTCAGTGATCTCCACAGGAGTCATAAAACATCTCCAAGAGCCTTACCATTGTGTCTCCAATCCCTGATATTTATTGAAAGAGTAAATTTGTAACCTATTTGGTTCAATTACCTCCTCACTCCAAAACAAAATGTCACAAAAATCCACAGCGCTTCAGTTCCCACTTGCCAGTGAACTTGGAGGGCTCTGGGGCTTCATAGACCACAGTGTCTGAAATCGAAAGCCCTGGGTCTGAAGGCTGGTTAAACAACTTGCTCACAGTTAATCTTGGGTAAGTAGTTAAATCTACAATAGCTTCAGGATCCTCATCTGAGAAAAAAGATAGTTGGTTTCTAACATTCAACTAAAATAGCTGGTTTCTAAGATTCTTAACTGTAAAATGATACAATACTGCTTTTGATTGAGAAAAAGAACTGTGTTAACCTCAGGTCCACACTTAGAGTGATGCCTGTCAGAGGGTGGGAACTCAAACATCAACTGATAGATACTTCAAAGGTGTGCTAAAATATAGCCCACACATTTCAAAAGAAAGCATTGCATTTGAACTACATAACATTAAAAAACACTATTTTGACATTATAAAATAATTATGATTATAATAGAAATTCTGCAAAATATAGAAATTATAAAGTGTGAGACAACATTTACCCAAAATCCCACTAGAGGGAAGTAACTACTGTTGGAAAATATGAAATTACTGTCTTTTCGATGAGGGTATAATTAGATAAAAATTTATCCATGAATTAAATTGTATGTCCTTAAAAATACCTACAAATATTAACACATATTTTTACAAAATAGTATAATACCATACATAATTTTGTAGCTTTTTCTTTCTATTCACTCAGAGAAGCAGAGTAGCACAGTGTTTAAACAACACGAGCTCTGGAGCCAACCTGCCCGATGGCCAATCCTGGTTCTCTCATCTGTAGCTGTGTCACCACTACTCCACACTAGGAAAGTTTTGGGTGAATTACTAAACCTGTTTGTGTATTATTAGTTTTATCATCTCTTAAATGGCAATAATGATAGCACCTACCCTTCTGAGTCATTGTAGACATTAAACAGGTTAACACGAAAAGTACTCAGAACAGTGCTTAAGCAAATTAAAAGTATAAAATTAATATTAGCTATTATATTATAAATATTTTCTAATAATTAAAAATTTCAACCAGCAGTTACAAAATAATCACATGATACACCAAATTTAATTGACCTACATACCCTATAAATAAGAATAATTTTTGTCTAATATTTTTGTTTGTAATTTATCTCAACTTCTCCATCTGCTGTCTAAATTTGTTTATAGCATACTTTAATATAGAGATCAAAATTTTATATAAAACCTCTTTTCATTTATGTTTTTTTCCATGCTTTTGTCCTTAGAGAGACCTTCTTTATCTCCAAATTCAATAAATAGGCACCTTTAGTAACTTCTAGTTATTTTTAACAAATCATTTTTTAAATATTTAAAGATGATTCTTCTGGAATTTTTTTGATATAAGAGATGAGGTAAGATTCTAGTATTTTATTTTTTGAAAATATGAAAATTATTCTCTACTGCATAGGCTCTCTTATTGATTTACGCCATCACCTTTATCTTATGTGTAACAATGGACGTTTCTGGAAAATCTGATCTGTTTCTTGCATTGGATTGTCAATTCATGGCCCAACACAACACTGATGGTGTGCATCAATATCCGGTAGACTAAATCCCCCCTCCCCAATCCATTTGAAATTCATAACCCATTGCTGGGACATACAGTGAAATTACATTAAATCTATAAACTAATGCGGACAGCACTAAACATTCTTTCCCAACATTCAGTGCTCCATGCAAGAACAGTGGTTGCTTCTCCATTACCTGGAGTTCATTCTTATATCTCTTTGAAAATTTCATAGTGTTATTTATGGGTTCAGCTAATATAATATGTTTTTTAAATCAATTTATAAAATTTTTCTCTGAAAGTAGTGAAAGAAAAGCATTATGAATCATGTTTTATGTGTATAGTTTAAATATGTTTAACTCTGTAAATATACTTGGTATACCATGCTTTCAGAACTTTTATGAGCAGAAATCATCTCTTATTTAATAGAGATCAGATAACAACTAGAGAAATGTGTAAAGGCAAGAGGAAAGTCACATAGGAGGCAAAATTGTGTATTATTAATATTTTCTCTACTTCTTATGCTCAGATATACAATATTTGTATCCCTAAATAACTATCCTAAACTTTGAGTACTAAAATGCTATGCTTGCAGAAAGTTATGAAAATGCCTAACAAAATGTACCCGAAAACACTAAACTGTAGCCAAAAGTTCTTCAATGTAGAATCCTGAACACGTGACATGAAGTCACCACTAATCAATGCCAGGGAAGTTTTTCTTTAAAACTCAAAACTGTATCACGAAGACATTTTACACCTAATTCATTTAAAATCAGACATCTGGCTTATTATTAGAAAGATGAAAATCAAACTTTGGTTATCCTGACTCAGCTAAATAGCCCACTGACATTAAAAAGACTAAATGGCACATTTAACTGAATCCCTTTTAATGTGGTTGGAGAAATAAACAGGGAGACGAAAGTCATGAATTCTATTTTTGGCTAACATGCTCTAACTGACTATTTGCAGCAAAAAATAGTTACTGCATTTTAAAACTTCTATTCTTCCAAAATGAACCTAACCTTTTTCATTTTT
Source organism: Mormoops blainvillei (assembly GCA_004026545.1). Classification (NCBI taxonomy): domain Eukaryota; kingdom Metazoa; phylum Chordata; class Mammalia; order Chiroptera; family Mormoopidae; genus Mormoops; species Mormoops blainvillei. The sequence goes on along the minus strand of PVJD01006950.1, from coordinate 77,335 downwards.
TTTTCCTTTTGAAAAACAAGTCTCTCCCTCCTTAGACCAAAATGAAAAATGACTAGCCGAGTTCCTCTGCTAAGCTCCGAAACCACATTCCAAACTTAATAACAGAGGAGCTGAATACTTTACGGGCACAAAGGCTGCATTTTTAATGGACACAGTGAACGCTTGCCTTTGTAGCGGCCTGAATTATTTTCATTCTTTCATTAGTCTAGTGTTTCTTGCATAAAGAAAAAAATTTCAAGAATACTAATATTTTCACAAAGGTCATGGCAATGAACTTGGAGAAACCTCAAACGCATCTCAAGCTATACTATAAGAACCACAAATATTTTCCTTCATGTCAATAAATTAGTTCTCTATACTCAAAAACCTTTGCATAACTTAAAAACTTGAAGACAATTCAATATTTTCAACTTTTCTAGTAGTGCTCAAAATGCAAAATAGTTGTATTGTTGGAGAAAGTAAACAGAAATTCTGATGGTCAAACATGGACAGTAAATGTTCCCCCAGTGATGTATTTACAGCTCGAGGTAACTTCCTGCTCCAGTTAAAAGTGAATTCCAACGCGTTCCTTTATGCAGAAAGCCTACGAAAGTAAACTGAAAAATAAAGCTTATAGCTAATAGCTGGTTGCTTACAGTAGGTGTTTTCACTCAATTGTAGCCAAAATTATGACTAATGTATCACGAAACAGTGGCTAAAATCAAAAGGGGTTTGATTTCTGTCATTAACTTTTTTTTAAAGTATGGGGGATTTAATTGTAAGGGACCAGAACTATAAGTGGAAGAAGTTGAAATTATCTGCAACCTTTGAGGAAGCTACAAGTCAATGAACAGGTATGTGAAATGAAGGCCGTACTTAGAAACCAGTGTGGTTCTAGGGATTAATAGACTTTGTGTATTTAAAAAGGGACTAGATGGATTCAGGTCAACAAACTGAGCCATGTTTGCTCAGGTGAAAGCTAAAAATAACTACTCCTCAGTATTCCTAGGACAGTAATGCAATAGCACCCAGCTGCCATAGCGTACTTTAAAAACGGTCCCCTCTATTCATCTGCAGCATTTAGCTGAAACAAAAACAAAAAAAGAAGCAGGCCAAAAGCTAGCCCTACATCAATACAATTTAGTAGACAGAGCAATCTGGGCAAAAATGAAGACGCCCAGGCAGTGTGGATGAGTGAAGGCAGCATTTCGAGTATGCCCGGAAGTTATAACACCACGAGTTACTTGGCTGATAACTCTGGCCCATTTTGAGTTCAGTTCTCTTTACTATGGCAAATGAAGGCCATAGTTTTCTTTCCTTATCTGTATTGCCACACAGGGTTTTGGCCTCCACCTCTCCACTATAGTATGAGAATTATGAAATGCGATGCTACATGACAGTTCATTTCAAATGATATGAAATCATTAAGACTTCTCATGCAAGGTTTTGAAATACTGCACAATCATAACTTGAAGCCTCTTTGAAAATTCAGTGACCCCTCAATTAAATACATTACTAAGGTTCATATCACATTCACCAAATATTATCTTGAAGTGCTGTTAGGAGCTGAAGTGAACCCAGTAGACGCCGGCCATGTCAGATGTGAAAATAAGGGGAAAACAGACAAAAAAAAAATAATTACAGGGAAAAGTAATTATAATTGTGATGAATGCTAAATTTATCGTGACATTACCTGAGAAAGGGCAACAGTCAGATATTTGGGAGGTAGAGAAAATGAATTCTCTAGAATGAGGCAAAAATTCCATTCATCATTACAATGTAACCTTGAATAAAAATGTAAGTGAGCAATGACTAAACCCATACTTCTTTTGGGAGAATATTCATTGACTCCAGTTGGCTTCCTGTTATGACATCTCAAATGGCTGTACAGTGTACAAATTACTATCTAGCCAACCACTACTGCTATCATGCTCAAAGTTGAGTCAACATCAAATCATTAGCCCCTACTCCCGCCAGACCTGTAATTAAAGAGTTGGAGAGAGATGCAAGAGTTGGTTGCCTCCTAGAAAAGTTAAAATTAAAACATGTTGACATGACACATGGTCTCCATTTATGCCAACACAGACTATTCATTTCTTCACTTTATTCAAGTGAAAAATTCCTTTAGCAATTATCTAGGAGTATTATTATTATGTGAGCACTGTGCTAACTAAAGATAGAGACAATGACAGTCCCAGACCCCGAGTTGCTCACAGTCTCGTGTGGGAGGCTGAGAAGTTGGCAGAGAAGTACATCCTGATTGAAATGTGCTCTGACAGTGGTTTGTACAGGATGCATCCGCTGGAAAGAGGGCCGGGGATGGCGGTAAGGGGGCTGCTTGCAGAAGGCTTGGACTTAGTCTTGAAAGAGAATAAGCAGGTGTTTTTTTTTTTGTTTTTTTGTTTTTTAGCAAGGGGGCAAAGGGTGACAGCCAAATGGGGAAGGTTCTGAAGAAGACCATATGCTGGGCCATAAGACATCTAGAAAATCACAGAATGTTCTAGAGATGTCTGTGTTGGAGTATTAAAAATTTTCAAAGCTCACTTAACAGATGAAAATGCAGCACCACCCCAACTTCGTTTCAGCTCTTTGCTTTCTCTAACCAGTGGTATCACTCTATTAGGGGGCCTTGGTTTCTGCTCCCAACAGTCTCTGCTCCAGTCTATAGAGCAACATGAAGAATAAATAATAAATAGCCCTACCAATAAAAAAATTTTTTATTTGGAGCATTTTTCCTTCTAAGACACCTATCTCTGTCCTGTAGGTTTCCACACGGCTAGACATGAGCTCTGCTGGAAGATGGAGAAGCAAGAGAGTGTCGTGGGATGGGAATGGAGAAGCCCCACCTCTTATTCTGGCAACCGGACCTCCAAAGAGCCTTTGAAGACTAAATCATCAGATAATAGCCTTCACCTAAATAACAGGAAGAATGCCTGCCTTGCAACAAAAATGATATTTAAAGATTAATCTGCTCTGGGCTACCAGGGGGAAGGGATGTGGAGAACAGACCAGTTAAAAGGGTAATGCATGTTTATAAGCATTAATAATCATCCCGACAATTGCTAGCAGAAACTTTTTGTTACAGACTCAAGAGGGAGGTTGGCTTAACTCTTAAACCTTAGTCTCAGTTAAAAGCTGCTGTCATAATCTCTGGATCTGTAAAAAACATAAATGCTTAATTTATTAATCTATTTTTAACAATTTCATTTATTTATTCTCTGCGTTGTTCCCTAAAAGATTTGGGGTTACTAGAAAGTGAATATTAAGCTTTACTTTTAAAAAGAATTGAGGCTGATTTTTAAAGACAGAATTAATGTTTGGGGGCTAAGAATCACTTAGCCTACAAGTATATCTACACAAGCAGAGAACAAAAGCAAGAGATGGATCATGTAAGCCCTCACAACTTTCACCAGTGAATGATAAAACTAAGTGACTCAATATTCATTACACTTTGTAATGTAGAGAAAACTTCTACTGCCTGGTTATGATGGTATTTGTAGAATTATATACAGTAATTCTATCTCATCTGCAGTGCAAGACCCCCAACGGATGCCTGAAACCGAGGTAGTACTGAACCCTACAATACTGTTTTTTCCTGTACATACATTCTTTTTCACTTAAAGTAAGCGCTTTGTGGCTTCTCTTTGGCATACCCCAAAGGCCAGCATCACTGCTCTTGTGCTTTGGCGCCACTAATTAAGTAAAATAAGGGTTACCTGAACACAAGCCCTGTGAGAATGCGACAGTCCATCTGAGACTGGCTACTAAGTGACTGCTGCACGGGTAGCATATATGGTGTGGACACATAAGCTGGATGAAGGAATGATTCACATCCCAGGCAGGATGGAGTAGGACCACACAGATTTCATCACCCAACTCAGAACTGTGCACAATTAAAAACTTATGAATTGTTTATTTCTGGTTGACTGCAGGTGGCTAAAACCATGGTTATGGGGGATTACTGTACTCATTTTGGTTCTAAACTTTGCCCATCTGAATATCTATGCTTGCCTCAATGAGAATCTACATGAAATGTATTGGGCATCGAGGCCCTTGCATAGTTCCTGGTTTTGCTTAGGATTTTTTGATGTGCCTCAAGGAGGGGAAGGAGGACAAGAAGCAAGAGGAACACAGGTGGCAGAAACTGAGACCAGATGAATTCCTGTTATTTATACAACTAGAATTTTTATTCAAAGGCTCCCCCCCGACCCCGTCCCTGCCAAGTACTCATCTAATATGAAAGGATCTTCATCTAAATTTAGAAATTGGTTTTTAAATGTGTTAAATTGAGTTCCCTCAGAGATTCTGCCTTTCTCAAGCTCAAAAATCTCCTACTTTAATTCTAGTTAAAAGAAAACGTGTGGGATATACTGTACAACTGATGTAGCCAGATCATGTTATCTGGTCGAGTTGTGAGGTTTTACACAACTAGCAATTCCTTCAGCCAATTCTGCTTACTGTTCCCTCCAGGTCGGTTTCTAAAATGATTTCTTAGTACCTGCCCAGCATGTGTGTTAAGTTTTAGGATGCCTCACTATAATGACCGCTTCAGAAATTTTCAGCTAAAGAAAGTGTAAATCCTTGTGTTAAACAGACTTAGTGCTTCAGAATTAACTGACTCGGTCTGTTAATTTCTTTACTGAAATTGCTGTAAAGTTATAATGGTCAGACATGCTACCTCAGCCACTGACTTTGAGGATAAAATTCTATATTTCAACCATACCAATTAAATCTTACCAGATTACTAAGTGAAATATTATATCACAATTCAATCTTAATCACGGGAAAACTGAAAGTGGGTCTGCAGGCCACGATCTGGAGAAGTGGTTTTCGGAATCACCCTGGCTATGCCCTAGTGTGTGCAATGGGGTGGTGCACTAAGTGAAATGTAATTCATGCTCGCCAGCAATTTTCAGTAAGTAATTAATTATGCTAACATCTGTTCTAGGAAAGCTAAATTTTTAAACACAGCAGAACATTCCTCTACACTAAACTACTACCACTAAAACACAACCTCACACACACCACATAGCAGGGTTGAATGCAAAATAATTTGTACGGTACACACAAAAGTCAAGCACTTGTTTAAAAATAGTTCCCTACAGCATAAACTTATGAATAAATGACACAGACATTTTGACAGCACAGTTTCAGAAATTGTAGCAAACGCTTGCATAATTCATTCTGACTTTAAAAATATTGAAAAATGTTGTATGTTTACATCTAAGGGCTGATTAGGATTTTAAATGCTTGGCCTGCAACCTCAATTGTTTTGGAGCCAAAGATGTAACAGCTTTGAAGAAGAGAAGAACTACTCTATATTTGTCAGAATCTGCACGGCAAACAACCAGCACCACTTGGCTTCCATTACTTGCCTGGCTTGGGTCCCATGGAATTGAGGAACATTGGAACCAATAGGAAAAAAAATTAGAATGCTTTGGGATGCTGAGCCAAACTCTTACATAGTATTTGAAATGCTGTGGTAAATATGAAATTATTTTAAGCTCAAAAGATTGGTGCCAGTTTTTTTCCTCTCTTTGAAAAAATAATAAAATGCACATAAAGGGTCCTGCCAGAGACTTAGCACACAAAACCTGCCAACCATTAGGCGTGCTAATTGGGGGAACAATACTGAATTCTGAATTCAGATTTAAAAAACGGGCCCTTGCCTTTGGTATGCAGTAGCAAAGGGAGGGTACATTAAGAAGTTTGACAGAAGTACAACAAATCACTCATTCTAACCTCTGTTTCTGAAAAATACCTGCAATTACTGTTTCTCCATCACTCCGGAAATACTCAAAGCAATAAAAATTAAATACACAGGAAGTCAACACAAAAGATCTCCATAGAAAAAACCAAATGGCTCATCTGTTGATGCTATTGCTCATTGCTCAGCAAACCAGTCGTCTGGGTTGAAGTTTTGACTTTGTGCCAGGGCTTCAAAATCAGCCACCTTTCAGCCAAAAGGCTGTGGAATGCAGCCAAGACCACCTATGGAAAGTGAGTTACAGCACCTTATAATTTACTACCTTGGCTATGATCTTTCATAAAGCCAGCATGGAGGGCGAACCAGCTCTTGTGAGGGAAATCCGAGCCCGTGTCGAGGCCCCCAAAGCTGCCCTGGCAGAGCTGCAGGGGTAGCGGTGACGGAAAGGTGGACAGCTGGCTCTATTTAGTGAGCAAGCTTGACACACTTTTGTATTAAAATTTTAGGGTTAAGAAAAACTTGTTCTAGAAGAAACAGCAGCTTTGTTCTAAAATATTTGTTCCACTCTATAAATTTCACACATTTGTTATCTATAATTTATTATCAGACATTTATTATTTATAAATTACAGATATTTACTTTTATCAATATCATTAATGTTAATCATCAACACAAATGCTATGCCAATTGCATATGACAGTTTACAAAGCAGCCCCACACTCTGGCGTCATCTAATCCTCACAGTAAACAGGTGCAGTCATTACAATGCCCCTCCACGGCACATGCACATGGGTGGGTTTTGTCCCCCGGGAAGTGGCAGAGTTAGGATTAGAACCCCAGTCTGACTTGATATCCAGTGCTCCTTTCAATACACTGCAGTGCCCCTCAATTGTCCCCGTATTAGCTCTCTCCGATTACCTGAGTTAATGAATGAGGCCGAAGGATAGATGAGGAAGACAGAAGCGTGCCATGAGGAACTGACTTGCTGAAGCTCCATAGACAAGGCACTCCCCAGCACTGGGCTGGGCTCCACTCCAAGGGATAGCTTCTCTGCAAGACTCGGTCAGCAACAGGGCTCCAGAAAGAGAAGCGGGAATAACAGGCTCCCAAAAATGCACTGAACTCAGTTGAAACTAACAGCTACAGCCCCATGATTTACTGGGGTTTGGGTTATAACTTCAGATTCTAGGTTGGCAGTCTGGGATGTTAGCCTAGAGCATAACTGACTCAGGAACACATGGTAGATCTGCTACAGAAGGGACTGTGCCAGATCTTGGGGGCAGAATAAGGGCCAAGATTACAAGTTAGAGGTACGGGAATGTCAGAGCAACCGAAGGAAGAATTCACTGACAGATCGGATAGGCAAACAATGGCACAAATTGACTTGGGAAAGGATGAGATCTCCATTCATGGAAACATTCAGAAAGTAACCAAATAAATGAGTCTGAACTAAGTTAAGTTTTTCTCAGTGACATCAAAATGATAAAGTCTCCTATTCACACATGTGAGATATTAGGGATTGGAGACCTTAGGCTTCAAACAAGAGCTTCACACAATTTATTGATTTATTTTTCTCCATATTCTGACCCATTTCAGAAACACAATAAAAGGAACAAAAGTACAGGGCATTTGGAAAAGCCAAAAATTGAGTGTTAGACAGTGTAAGCTGAGACTAAGGTCGAATGAGGTCCATTAACAACTTCAACTGGAATTTCACAAATGCCAGGGATGATCCCAGCTCCTTTTCTTGATTTTTCAGAGAAAAGGTGGGACCTTATAATTTCAAATTCTCTAGAATTGGAGGGAGAGGTCAATTAGAATAGAGGGTAAACTGCAGTTTCAACAGTCACATTCTTAGAAATTACTGAGTTTTTTTTTTAACACTGAAGTAAAATTAAGATCATTATGTAATTGTTAAATAGTTTAATATTTTCATCAGCTCCGGGTTCTGGCTCAAGTGCCTTTTCCTTCATTCAGTTTGTTAAATGCCTATAAATGTGCCAGCATCTAAGGCCTTCGCCAGTTTCCCTTGAGTAACAAATCATACTTACTTTCTCTAACGCCAATATTACCTGGTCTATGCTTTTATTATAGCATTCTATTTAAGTTGCAAATGTAGATTCTGAAGCCTATAAAATTATAAGCTCCTGAAAGGAGAGACCATGTCTTATTCCTCCTTTTGGCACCGAACACAGAGGTTTGAACAGACAGATCCTCCAAACCTGAACTGAACTACTTATATTAAAGGGTATTTATCTCATAATAAACACATTAATGTTAAGTTATGCTTGATTTACTTGTTAGGAAATTAACTTATATCAAACACTATTTAATTATCGAACATGCACATTTATCAAACACTAGGCACCACAGAAAAATGCCATAGTGAATTTGATCCATGACCTGCCTACATCAAAGTACAATTAAGACTAAGACTGGCATTCGGAGGGTTTGGGAGAAAGCCATGGCCCCTGCCTTGATGCCAGCCTGCCAGTGTTACATGTGCCTAAGTTGAGGCTCATTTCCCTTTCTGATAGTTCTTGCAGATCTATGTCAACCCATGTATAAAATGAACACTGAATTTTGAGGATCAAAATGAACTTCTCCTAAACTAGAACACTACCATCCCAATCCACCGGCGAGGGGGTGGGGGGGGGCAGTAAATTAACACATCAAAAGAATGTGTATGAGACGGACAACAGGCAAGCAAAAACATGGTAATTTTTGAAAAATTTCTCCCAAAGGGCTTATAGCTAATATTAAAATGTGGGAGCATGTTTTGATAACTACATTTTAGCTTATTTCCTGGAAATTACGGTTCTCAAAGGTGGGATTTCACAGTTATTTATCTTATTCCAGCATTGCCCTGAGGGGATCAAGGTCTGAATGATAGAAATAAAATAAGAGATACAATGTTTATTTCTTAGCCTTGAATGTATATAATTAGTGGTTGCATATTTGAAAACTTTATGACAAAATCTATACTCTTTAACACAGAGAAGGAAAAATTGGGCCATTTCATTAATATCTTAAAACAAGTCCTACCAGAGAGAAAAGCAAACACCCCTTCTAAAGTCATCAAATCCTACTTTTGAAATCAAATCTATGAGACAGGCTTAGAGAGAGACCTGGGCAAAGGAGCCTTTGGCTGCATGTTTGAGCATGTTCTATTTACCCAGCAGTTCTAAATGAGTTTTTCTCTCTGGCCCAATAAATCACATATGAAATTTCTGTAAGAACTAGTAAAGAAAAGCAGTGTTCGACTTCTGGTGTTAAAGGAGCTGTGGAGCACAGAATGGGGATCAAAAGCCTTGCAATAATACATGGAGCTTCTGAAGGATGGCAGGTAGATGCGATTGTGACTGGAGGGAGATGTTATTTAGGGAGAATCTGAGGACCCTGTTGATTCATGTGGGATGTGAGAAAGAGAAATCAAAATGTGCCCAAGTTTCTTGCACTGGCAGCAGATGGATAGTGATGTCATTTTGCTAGGAGAGGAATCAAAGAAAAAATGAGTGATAGGATATATCGGTTAGAATACGTAGAAGTATGAAAGACCCACAGACTTGGACAATGGTGTGGGGGGATGGGCTGTGGGAGTGGGGGTGGGGTGGAATGGAGGAGGGCTAGGGGGGAAAAATTGGGACAACTGTAATAGAATAAATAAGAACCCCCCCGCCAAAAAAATTTCAGTTTGCGTTGAGGGGAGGAGGTTACAGGCAAAAGGTCATATATGTGAATGGCTAAGATTTTGCAGAGGAATTAGATTTATTCTAAGTAGTTCCAAAGTTGCAAGTTCTAAAGAAGCAAGTCTGAGATCAAATACTCAAGGATCCAAAGTTAACCTGCCCAATTGAAGACAATGAGCTGCCCACACCTGTGTGAATAAAGGGGCTCCTGTTGGTTAACACTGGGTGAGTGCAAAAAGTGCAGAGGACACCTGAGCACTGGATGTGGGTGAAAAGACAGCCTTTAGGGCCTCCCTCATCTTTAACTATTCTATGAGCATTCTTGCAGGGGTGTCCAACCTACAGCCTGTGGGTGGCATGCGGCCCAGGATGGCTGTGAATGCAGCCCAACACAAAATCATAAATTTACTTAAAACATTATGAGATTTTTTTTGTGATTACATGTCACAATGTATTTAATGTATGGCCCCAGACAACTCTTCTTCTGCCAGTGTGGCCCAAAGAAACCAAAAGTTTGGATACCCCTGAAGAGTTTCAATTCCGGGCCACAAATCAGCCTGCTATTCGTGAACTACTGCACACTCGAGGAGAAGAGCTTTGGTGGAATGAATTATCCCAAGAATCAGGTCTGGTGAGTTCTGGTACTGGACATGCTACCAACCAGGCAAATTATTCCACCAATCTTGGGCCCCAGTTCTCTCAACTGTAAAGACAGTATTTTAACTATTAGATATGTCTAACTTAGAAATTACGACTCTATAGGGAAGTTATATACTCTATGTTATGGTGAAAATCATTCTTTTAAGATCAAAAAATACCTTTTAAATTAGGGTCAGTGTGTATACCAAGAATAGAGGCTACTAAGCCTTGTTCATCTGGGCTCCTTCTGCCCTCATTTTCCTTGTATGTTCACATCTGTTAGAGAAAAAGGCCTTAATCACCCTACTCTATTGTGTAGTGCCATTAGGAGTCAGAATAGAGTGTTTTCTATCTTCCACCAACTGGTGAGACCAACAGACTGTTCCAAAAAGCAAGGGCAAACAACAGCCAACTGCAAAACTCCATTCTGATGTACTCAGCATGATGAAATATACCTCCATAATATGCACTATGGGAAAGTGAGTCTAATCCAATCACAAAGAAAATGTTTAGGAATAAAAAAAACCCCAAAACACTCCGTTCCAGCTTCCAGCCAATAGCCCATTCACTCACAGTATAATACAACACAAAGACATTCCAATACAATGAAATAATGTGGAGCATGTCCAAACTCTATTTTTCATGATGATAGAAATAAGCTCAACAGAGCTGTCTATTACTATTTGGAAGAAATGGGAGTTGTGTCATACACTGCCCTAAAAAAAAAAAAAATCACTGACAAAATTGATTAATCAATTCATAACATTCATTCAGATTTTCATTTAAACTGCTGGGTTCTTAATATATTTAAATTTTACTCAGATTACCTTCTACAAAAAAAATATTGCAGAAAACAATTACAGTGCAGTTTTCACAGGAAGGTTCTTGATGGGGCTGTAGCCATTTACAAAAATAGAATAAGAAAAATTAAAAGCGAGGGCTCTAGACCCAGAAATACTTGGGTCAAGTCCCAGCTCTATTACTTACTAGCAGGTTAGTCAGGCAATTTACACAGCCCGATGAAGTGCCAGTTTCCTCTTTGTAAAGTTTTATTAAGAATACCCATCTCACAGGTTGGTGGTGAAGATAAAATAATTAACAAAAAGAATCCATTATATCACTTTGCACGTAGTGAGGCCTTAATAAATGTTAAGTACCGATAACAACAATGCTGTCACTAAATGGAGAAGAATAGTCTGGAGGGAGATGGTGACATTAACCCTGTTCTCTATCCCATCTTCTTCCCCCTAAGGATGTGTTAATCTCAAGGTGCTAGAGGGGCTGGATCTTGAGTCACTAAAAATAGGGGTTCTCCTTGTCTTTCAATGAGCAGCCCCAATAATCAGAGATGATCCTTTAAAAAAATTTTTAAGGTTTTATTTCTTTATTTCTAGAGAGAGGGGAAGGCGGGGAAGAAGAGAGGGAGAGAAACATCAATGTGCGGTTACCTCTCACATACCCCCAACTGGGCCCTGGCCCACAACCCAGGCATGTGCCCTGATTGGGAATTGAACCGGTGACCCTTTGGTTCACAGGCCAGCACCCAATCCACTGAGTTACACCAGCCAGGGCTCTAAAAATTTTAACCTAAGAGTTAGAGCAGTGGCAGCATTTGGAGTGGATATGGGAACTCAATGGCTTCAGGGAGCTGGGCCTCTGATACACAAAACATTTTTGGATTCTTCAGTAACTGCAACCTCCCCTTGCTCCCACGAAAAAAAAACAAAACACAAGATGCTATTTTCAAGATTAACAAGTAAGAAGCCTAGGGGAACCTGTGCTGGTGATTGGAACAGGCGTTACTGATGTGGTTGCACCTCAGGTTCTAGCCTTGAGATCCTTGAAGAAATTAACTGATCCAGGCCTTAGTGAGGCTGCCATTGATTTCGTACTTCTAGAAGATGAGGACAGCAAGACATTTTAGAAATATCTCCATGAAGACCAGAATTTTGCTCATGTTGACTGGGAGCTTATTCAGAAATGCTTCTCTTGTTTTACTAATGTTCCAGGGGGGTCCAACCCACGGCCCATGGGCTGCTTGCGGCCCAGGATGGCTATGAATACAGCCCAAGAGAAAATCATAAATGTACTTAAAACATTACAAGATTTTTTGTGTGTGTGATTATGTGTCACAATGTCACATGATCACAAAATCACAATGGTCCAAGACAACTCTTCTTCTTCTGGTGTGACCCAGAGGTGCCAAAAGTTTGGACATGCCTGGGTGTATTTCAAGGATTGTTTATGCACAGTATTTGATGGCTTGCAGTCAAAGATCAAAGACTCTGGAGAAAAGTTACTTCAGTCAGTTCTCCACCAGATGGAAGATGGAGCTCTAGTAATGACTAAAAATTTCGACAATCTCTTGTATGTGGCAGATCAGGAAAAACAGCCTGAATCCCTTGACCTTACTGATGAAAAACCGCCCTAGAGTGGGTTTAAGAGAAGTGAAAGATAAGCATATCTCATACCCGTGGAGTCTACACCAACCCTAGGGGTGTCGTCCTTCATTAGCTGTGTATTGGAATGTACTCAGGAGTACTCGAGTTATGGAGAGATTCAGAAACTCTAAGAAAACAAGTTGTTTGCTTTCCAGAGTTGTGGCTGGAATATTCTTGACACCACTTTCCAAGCCCCTTTTGAGGAAGCCATCAAGTGTATATCTGACACACATTTCATGATGGCACAGGCAAAAGAGGAAGTTGAGTTCAATAAACATCAAGAAGACATGGGGTACCAAGAGATTTTAGTTGTCCCTTATGGAGCTGAATATGCAGGTCTTGCAGGATATTGAATGCGACCGACCTGTGAGATGTCCGGGAGGGGTAGATTAGCAGGGATGGTGAGAGGAGGTCAGCTGTCTGTTTCATCTGCAGCGCACAGTGAAATACGAGACCGCAGGACATGAGAGCGCTACAGGAGTCACCGCCATCAGACCAAACTGTAAGGTCCTACTGGGGACAGCGTTTACTTTGTGCCGCCGGCCGGTTCTTGGTCTTTTTTGTTTTTGTTTTTTTCGGCTCTTGGGTCTTATGCAGGCTGTTCCAGTTTAAGAACACCCAAGTGACAAGGGAACCCAGAAGCAGCTCCCCAGCCCATCCCTAAGCTGGAGACACTGCTTGTGTCTACACAGCAGGTCATTGTGCTATCCACTGAGTGAGGCTGACGTTCTGTGTGAAGGACTTGGGGTGCAAGACGCCATGCAATCACCATGGTCCTTGATTCAGTTTTGTGCTCTACACTTGGTTTTTCAATGAAGCTTAATGGTTGTTTTTTACAACCAGATTTGAAGCTCTAGTTTTCTAGATCTTTTACATACCTGATGTTCCAGACCTGATGTTTACATACTTGAGCTGTATTAAAAGTTTGTTCATTTACTTCCCAGGGACCTGGCTCTACCCTTAGTCACTTCAGAAAACAAACCTGCAAGGTACCAACAAGCCTAACTTTTGGAACTGAGTTTAAATTTTTAAAGATCTGTTCCGTCCTGGCTGGTATGGCTCAGCGGATTGAGTGCCAGCCTGGGAACTGAAAGGTGGTCAGTTTGATTTCCAATCAGGGCACAGGCCTGGGTTGCAGGCGAGGTTCCCTAGTTGTGGGCATGCGAGAGGCAACCAATTGATATTTCTCTAGCACATAGATGCTTCTCTCGCTCTTTCTCCCGCCTTTCCCCTCTCTGTCTCTAAAAAGTAAATAAATATAAATAAAACCTTTTTTTTTTTTAAAGACCTGTTTCTTCACCTGGGGGAGGGATGATCTCATTCTCAGGAGAGCCATTTTACTCGACGCCTGGAAGCATCATCGATTCCTGCTGCTTCCCTTCTTACAATAAAACCTAGTTAATGCGATGTGAGATTTTAGCTTTGAATCCTATATAAAGTAATTCCAAGACAAAAAAAAAGTTAACTTGAACATCTAAGATGTCTTTTCCCTGAGAAATAGCCCAAGGATATCCTAATCAGCTTGTTGTTCGAGGGAACACGGAATTAGCCCTTGTTTTCTCCTCAGTGAAATGGGACTATAACATTTTTCACAATTATTTTTACAAATTATTATTAAATAATTATAGCCCAAAGTGTTAACATGGGTCTTCCCTCCTCCTTTCCCTCCCCCCTACAGGTAAAGAGAATGCTGGGTTTGCTGGTTTTGTTGCATGCCCTCACCTGCCCCCTCAATGAGGGTTCAACTATTGCTACATGGGTTCTTTGGGTTTTCAGGATACACAATCAAGAGAAAGGGGACAGGTAGATGAGGTGGATTTGGCTGGGAGAGGTCCGTCATGTCCTTAATAATGGCAACATAAGAAAATAAGATAGGTGCAAAAACTTCATATAAACCTTTGGCAGGATTTATTTAATTAAGGTATGACACTGGGAAGATAGAAAGGGTTGACAAAGGCATGTTAGGATTATGGGGCTAGACTATACAAGGTAAGAGCTACCGCTACACTAGATCACCATCTTATTTCGAAGTTTTATTCAAGGCCTGGACTCCTCACAGTCAGAGAGCTACACTTGCCAATTCTATCTTTGGGCTGGCTGTCCTGCCCTAATCCCTCTATCCCAGGATTTCTCAGCCTCAGCACTACTGACATTTTGGGTGGGTTAACCATTGTTGGGGCTGCCTCATGCATTGTAGGATATTTATCAGCAGCTCGGCCTTCTACCCACTAGTTGCTAAAGGCATCTTCCCTCCTCCCGCAGCAAGACATGAAAACCAAAAATGTCTCCAGATAATGCCAAATACCCGCTGGGGGGCAAAACTTTTCCTAGTTGAGAACCCCTACTCTTTCCTAACAACTCAAGCTTAGAAGAAAAATCTCTACCCCACTAAGTCATTCTGTGGCATGCCCTTCTCGGAGTTTGCAACTGCAGGGGCTCCAAGTTCTCAACAATCCATAACCACTGCAGCCGTCTACATGCTGGACTGGCTGCATCAGGCTGTTACCTACGAATTACAAATGATGATAATAGGTATCATTTGTTGGCTATTCGTTATGTGCCAGGCATGGGGCTAGGGGATTTAGCTGCATTGATATCCATTCTTCTACAACAGAGAAGGGTAGATTAATATTATCTGCACTTAGAGATGAGTAAAATGAGACTCTGAAAATGTAAAAAACTCATCCAAAGTCAGTGAGTAGTTGAACTGGGGTTTGAACCGAAATCTATTTGAGCTCAGGATCTCTCTCCGCCTTAGGCTACCCTATGTCTCCTGCTGAGAAAAATCAATGCAGAGATATATGGAAAATGCATCTGGCATAAGTTATATGAGTTAAAATGGAGAGGTAGTGCACAGATTGTTTCAGAACTCAGTGCTCTCTGAATAAGCTGACCACCAGCAATAACAAGTTGATTTTTGAATTATGAACATTCTACTGAAAACAGAAAAATGGTGGCTTCCTCTAAGCAGAAACAACAAGCCCCTAGCTGGTTGCCATGGTAGCAGAGGTAAACTTACTGGGAATATAATCACCAGATAGGGACAGCAAGTGTGGTAAGGAATCTAAACCAGGTAAGGGGTGTTTTTCAACTGGAAAAGAGAAAGTCAGAAGAGAGAAGTGATAGTCATCTTCAATTATTTGAAAGGCCACCATCTAACTGAGGGGAAGCACATGATGTAGATTATTCCAAACGGAAAATCCAGGATTCATGAGTGGAAATTACAGTGTGGTAATGGAACCCGATTTTCTACTGAGTGATAAGAAAGAACATTTAACCATCATAGTGTTTCAACTGGACTGAAAATTTAAACAAGCTGTCTAGACCACAACTCATCACTAGGACAGAGGGGTGATGGGGACAGAAGGGTGATGGCAGGATGGCCGTCTCTTGTTGGAAGAATCCAGGGTGGGTGAGGTTGGACTAGATGAATTCACAGGCCCCTTATAAAACAAAGGTCTGTTTCTCTATAGAATTGGAAAATTGTGAGATTCCTCCTGAAAACAAATGGAGGGAGGTGGAATTAGGGGTCTCCACTGGTCAGAGAGAAACTACCAGTAGTAGCTCACCACCATGATAGAAGTAGGAAACTCCAGTCTTGCCTGGGAAGAAAATATCATTTAGGTGAGACCAGATATAAAAGGGAGAAACCTTATGGGGGATTTTTTTCCCTTCTGTTCTGAATAGATGATGGAGGAATAGGTCAATAGAGGTGAGGAAAAAAACAAAAAAATGAACAAACAAACAAAAGAATCAAGCAGTTCTTTCTTCTGTCTTCCAACCCTGAGATACTGTGATGCTTCTTTCTTGGACTTTACAGCCACCGCTCACTATTCTGACTTCAAAACTCCATTTAATTCTTAAAAGAGAACAGACAAACATGCACCTAGGGAACAGCTAGACTAATAGTTGATCAGCTATCTCCTAAACACTAATGTTGCCTTTGATTTCATTACCTTTCATTTACCCTCAACCAACAATAATTATAAACATCTCACCACTGGGTTCAGGAAATGGAGAGAGGACAAGGCTATTCACAAAATTTCCTTTTAGAAAACCAACAACATTGTAAACTTGTAGGATCTGTCTTGGAAAACAAAATTGTTACGAAGGCAGCCTCTGCTAACACCATACAACTTCCCTTGTAAAACAGAGGTGCTAAAAGCATAACAGATTTTCAAAAAAGGGGGGAGGGGGAGTTATACTCATTCACCTTTCCACATTAAATATGAATAATACTTAAATTTTCCTATCTCTTCATCTCCAGGGCACTCGAAACACTTACAGTTTCATTATTTTACACAGTACCCTTTAAGTGGATACCAAAGTTTATTATCCTCCTTTGATTTCTAAGAAGGCAACTACAGAAAGATTAAACAATACATTGCCCACGGTTCTTCGGTAAATTGAAATGCTGGACGTTTTCCATTCATTGCTTATTTTAGGAACTTGGTACTACAAAGTGACTGAATCCTATAAACACCTTAGTCTTTTTTTATCTCAACTCCCTTTCTCATGCATACATGAAGTTTTCATCACCTAAGCACAAATTTACCACCTTGTAGATTTTGGACAAGTGTATCCTACCAGACTAGCACCTTGTCTGCAGGAAGCCTGGTACCTCACCTAACTTGGTTTTCCAATCAGAATCAACCCACTCCTTTATCAAGTGAAGTTGGTTGATTGTGCCTGGCCATGCCTGGGAAATTTTTAACCCCTCGATTAGCCATTAACAATTGGTTTAACTCAGACGAGACGAAGGACAAAATAATAGTGGTTGAAAAACCGCGTCCGCCATTCTCACTACAAAAGGAAGCATGATTAACGAAGTTCCCTTTGTGTCCTAGCTCCATTCTGACAGCCAGAGAAAGAGCTTTCCACCCGCCTTTTCTGATGGCGAAGTCTTTTCCTACTTGTCTCATCACCCACACAATCTGTTCATAGCCCAAAGAGACAATCCAGCCAGTCTGTGGAGAGTTCCTAAAACATTTATGGCATGAAAGCAGACAGGGTGAACAGGACCTCATCTTGACAAAAGATGATGGGACATTCAGCGAAAGAGTTCACAAGGGGAAATACAGAGGGAAGACCCTGGGCTGAATGGAGATTGCCCACGATGTCTAACACAGTGCCCATTGTTATGGGTATCTGTAAACCTTCTGGTCAATTTACAGCCCCCTCCAGGTTTTGCCCCCCAAGCTCCACTGCTTTTAAAACAGGGGTTTTAAAAAAACCCCAATTAACAGGTTAAGTCCAAATCACTGCTTTAAGGAACCTTCAGTCTCTCAAGGCCTTTAAATATGAAAACAGCATGTGAGACATGGATTTGAGTTCCAACCCAAACACTATGAAGGTTGAGATAAAGCATATAAATCACTTAGCACACTGCTTGGCACATTTAATTCTCAATTAATTTTATCTAATATTTTATCATATGCTGCTCTGCTTTATTAATGATATTCTTATATATGTCCCGTCTATCTACTCAGCTAAAACAGTGCCACCTTATTTGTCTTTGGTGTATTACAAAAGGTAAGTGCCTTCTGTAGGCATATTTAAGCCTACAGATCTATGGTAGGTGATTGAAGAGGTACTAAAAGCAAACATAGTCTCATAGCTGGTGTGTGGCAGATGCCCTGAGACCTCAACTTGTTAATTTCAGATCCAGTGCTTTCTTTCCGTAACACCACAGCTAAGCAGACTATCCTGTCTTGCACTTATGTGTATTTCCCAGAATTTAGCAAAGTGCTAAGGCATACCTTAATCACCATCTAAACAAGTTTCTGAGCTGTAGGTGACCTAAAAACCCCGAGGATTTGCCTTTATAAATCCTCATGCCTTTAACAAAAAGAAAAGAAATTGGTGGACAACGCCAACATATTTGTCTTTGAGAAAGACATGCCTTTGCTTTTATTTGCCAAGGGAAAGCATTACCATCTCCACTTAGCAAATAATAAAGGTAAAAAAGAGGCAAGAGGGATTGAATGATAAGCACATGGGGGTGGAACCAGATGTCCTGCTCATGGTTTTTTCTATTAAGCTCATTTTTAATTCAATGCCTTGAATAAGGTGAATCTTGCCTTGGATTATGCACATCAAATTGTGCTTCAAATTATCACCCCAAACTTCAAAGGCCCAGGCCAAACTCACTAATTCTGCAAAAAAATCTTTTTATCTGATCTAAAACAGGCTCAGAACAATTAGTCTACTTCACCCAACTTTGACCTTAACAACAAACTGTCTTATTTTATTGACCTTATCTCTCCAATCAAATTTAAGTTGCTCAAAGGCAAGATCCATGTGTGCACTCCTTCTGTAGCCCATGACTAACCCAGTTCAGGAATGGTAGTAATGTGTGCTGGCTCATTCCTCGTTCTGCCTCACAGACTCCTGGATGTCCCAAAGAAACCCCGAGCCATTGCAACATCTACTAACGTTTCCCAACCATCCCCCAAAATACTGCTCTGCTTAGGCGGTCATTAAATCTTCTCCTGTGCCTTCAAGAGCTTCATTTTAGATGCTGGGACATCCTGTTGCCATCCACTTCACAAAGAAATCCAGCTCAGCAGGAGAACATGTTGCAATAAACTTATTTTCAAAGCCAGCAGCCTGGCCTAGTTCCAGGAATTTTCACTAATGATCTTCACCAGCCACTTGGTGCTCCAGCAGTGGTATAAAACACACACACTGTCGCAACCGCTGCTCTAGTTGGAAGAGTTGTTCCTAACAGAGATTGTGGTTCCATAGCTTATATTATAATTCTTACAGCAGACCTATTCCATCGAACCTGAGCAAACTCTCCAAATACACCTTTTGCAATATGTTAGCAGTCTCCATTAACCTATCTTTAAACCAAAGACATACTAGTGAGTGCATCAGTCAGAGATCTCTGGGTTGCAAGAGAAAGGAAACTATGCTCAAAGTTCCTTGAGCAAAAATTAATCAATCATTTAGTAAGGGGAAGCTAAAACATGTCCAGCAACTGAGCAGTTTTTAGATACGGGTTATTTTGAGAGATCGAATTATGTCAATAGATTTCACTTCTCTACAGTCACTGAATTCTAACTTATGTTTTATTAGCTTCATTATCAGGCTTCCTTGGAAGGCTTCCAGCAGTTCCAGGCTGGTATTATCAGGATTTAAGTTGAGTCAGAAAAACAGAGGACACCTCTTCCTGGTAGCCTCCACACAAGCCTCAGAATTTACTCTGATTAGACTAACGTGTCCACTGCAGCTGGGTCACACGCCCATCACTGGAGTCAGAGGTGAGGATTCTCTTAAAACATGCGGACTGAGAGAGGGGCAGGAGAAATGCCACAAAGGAAACTCAGGGTGTTTCTATCAAAAGAATTTGGCTGAACCATCCTCCCCAACAAGTCTTCCTTCTTTCCCTAATCTCTAAGAAGTATACTATAGGGATGATCAATTTTGAAAATAGCATACTAAAGGAAGGAAACAACCAGGCAAGTCACAAAAGAATATAAATAGCCAGTAATCATATGAAAATAAGTTCACACTTGCCGTGGCTGGTGTGGCTCAGTTGGTTGGAGCGTCATCCTGTAACCTAACCAAGGGGTTGCAGGTTCAGTTCCAGGCAAGGCACATATCTAGGTTGCCAACTCAATCCCTGGTCTTAACATGTACAATTCCCGGTCTGGGCCCATCTGGGCACGTTTGGGAGGCAACCAATCAATGCTTTTCTCTCTCTCCCACCTCTCTAAAAAAAACAATGAAAAAATGTCCTCGGATGAGGATTTAAAGAAAATTTTTTTTAAGTAAGTTTGCCCTCACTAGCAAAGAAATGTAAATTGTAAGAAAAGAAGCCCTGACTGGTGTCACTCAGTGGGCTGGGCATTGTCCTGCAAAACGGAAGATCACTGGTTTGAGTTCCAGGCACGGCACATGCCTGAGTTGTAGACCAGGTTCCCCGTTGGGGGCATTGCAAGGCCGATCGATGTTTCTTTCCCTCTCTTTCTCCCTCCCTTACCCACTCTCTAAAAATAAATAAATAAAATCTTAGGAAGAAGAGGATATTCTTGGCACATTAGTAAAAATTATAAAATTAAAAGTCCCTCATCTCTAAGATTGAAAGTAATGCGTTGCACTGGCCAAGATGCATAGAGATAAACACTTCCAGACTTGACTAATGGGGTATTTGGTGGTTATCACTGATCTGAGGGGAAAGTTTGCAATTATTATCAAAATCTTTAAAAATGGGCATAACTTTTGACCTCATATAAATTCACAGACATGAAATTGCTAAGGAAATAGCTAAGGGTATGAAGGAGAATTTAACTACAAATGAGGTTTTCCCAGGATGGCTATTGCATAGCCCCCAAACTAGAAATATCATCAATGTCCAACAACAGGAGATTGGATGCACCAGAATTAAATGACCCATTCTATATGGTATCATACCAGCACCGAAAATGACCTTTCAATGCATATTTATTGGCATGACTTAGATAAGGGAGAAAAGCACACCACAAAAGAGTTAGTGCTGTGGGTGACCACACCAGAGCCTCATTCACTAGCTGACATGGTAAATTAGTTTCACTTGCCTCTTCTAGGCTCTCACTAGCTCCTTCCTTCTGATTTACCATAGGGTTCTTCCCCACCCCCCCAACCATGAATGAAAAAAGTATTTATTGACTTATTGCTGTGTTAAAATAAAAAAAAAAATAGTGTTATTCTTTGTACTATAGGGTCTGAAAGACCCAGATCCTGCCCAGGGAAAGATCAAAACATCTGGACACTCTCAGCAGGCTAAAATAAGTTGTTCCTTTGAAGAGATACCCTTTACATATTTAACAACTGTTAATGGGATCAGCTGAGTGTTACATGGGGAAGGTGAAGAAAATGGACCACAGATGGCATTTCTTTGTCCTAGGAGATAGTTCAAAAAGTAATGTTTGTTAATATACAGTGACTTCTACAGTAAATAGTTCTCTATATTTAAAAAAACTAAGCTCTTTTTCCTGTTTTTCATCCTGTCATCATATAGCAATTAATCTTCAAATCCCCAAAGTAATTCCCTCCACAAACAAATCAATTATCTTCTCAAACAAAACTAACCACAAATACAGCTATTCTCCATCTCTGTTTCCATAACTTTACCACGTGAACATCCCTAGTGGACCAGCCTCTCTCAGCGTGTTGTTGGTAATATTAAATGAGATGATTTATATGAAAATGATTTGGAGCAGGGTGAAAGCACTACACAAGTGTGAGGAATCAGAGTATGAATTCATCATCTAGATTTAACATACACTCAACAAATCATCTGAGAGCCTTTGGCTCTACCATAACCTTCATGTTCTTTTCCTAGAGTCATTTCTGAAAAACCAGATGTTGGTCTATAAAGTTTCCCTGCAACAAGAGGACAGGCCCTCTCTACTTTCAAATCGGCCCAAGAGAGCTTATGATATTTCCAGCTATTGAAACACAGGTAATTAAATGAGGGGGGGAGCCAAAAATATTCCAAAGAGCAGGCAGACCTGCCTGGTACAGACTGGAGCCTGAAATGGAGAAGGGCAGCAGCATGAATAAGTTGGGGGGTTAATGGTTTTCATGTTATCTCATGCAAGCCGCAGCGATTAAAAATCCAAGAAGATGTAAACTTCTGAGAGTGAGATTTCTTTTACAATTAGCACACAGGACTACTTCCAGTAAAGTTTTATAGCACTTCAACTATCTTCTGAAAGGAAATCATTGCTTTAAAAAAAAAAAAGTTGTTTCTTGGTAGGGCTGCTCCTCTGTACTGTGGGCTTACATTGTGTTTCTTCTACAGTCTCTCATTTTAAAGAATGGTAAAGTTTAAGTAAAACACGGATGGGTCAATAATAAGTACATTTAAGTTCCTAAATGCCCTTCTTTTTAAACCCCCACCCCAATTACATCCTTCCCTTGAGGATATTTACAATCCTCTATGACACATGTTCTATACCTTCTAGGTTCAAGGAAAACACACCTACAGCATTTCAAATTAACTACTGACCCTTACTCTCACACTATAAACAAACCCTTTTTCAAAATCTCAATTGCATTGTGTCCACATTGATTAAAGCCTGAAGCCTGGTGACCTCATGTGGTGCTAACTTCTCCCATGCACCAACAGCATTCAGCCTTTCTACTCAATTACCCCCTTTGGTGCCAGAGGACCGCTACCCAGTGAACAAACACAATGGATTTCTGCTTCATTACACTAACCAACAGCAGGATAGAAATAAGCAGAAGAGGAATAAACAAGCTAATTTATCATGAGGACAGAGCAAGCTTTCACCAGTCTCTCCATGGAAAACTTCAGTGGTTAACGGGAATATCAATAGTCTGGGGGTAATATTTATGATCTTACAGATTATAGACAGAGCCACCACAGAACCTCAGTAATTAAAGAATTTTGCAGATTAGCAGGTGTGAACAACATGCACACAAAACCCATGCCTTAAAACTCTGGGGTCCTACATAAAACCCACTGAATAATTATTTTGGGAAGCATAACCCAGGGCTTTGGGTAATATGGACTGACACCCTGGTAATTTGCCCCAAGTGTTCGACCTAACCGTGGGGCCCCTCTCATTCATCTTTGACAAGGTGTTCAGGAGAGCCCTGGCCTCTTTGTGAGAGGAATCTGGATGCCTCCCCCCACTCATTAGGCAAGGGCACAGCGGCTGATTGAATTAACAACTTTGGAGGGCTTCGGTCCCAGTTCCCAGACATTAGCACCATCATCCAGAACAAATTAAAAGTCTCACAGCAATTAAGCAGATTTTGAAAATGAATTTCCCATGGTTCAATGGTTCAACAAGCAACTTGATTTAAGTAACAGAGAAGAGTTTAGAAGGAGGAGAGGAGGAACTGACTGTTAAAATTTCCAAAATAAATATACAATGGCAGAGGCATAAACAATAAACTTCTGAGCCTCTGCTAACTAGGTTTTTACATTTCTTTTATATAAAGTTGGAACTATTCAGTCGCAGGAGGTAAAAGAATAAAACTAACACAGAATTATTGTATTAAAAGGATGGATTTCAGGAGGATTGTTTTCTTCATTTTGAATTCCTTTAACATCATTGTTGTCTTGTCCAAAAACAAATTAAAATTGGGACAGAACAAAAATACATGTTTCTAGTTACTAGATCTTAAATTCACACAAGCAATCTAAACCTCATTCTAGAACCATCTAAAACTCCCTGAACCAGTATAGCCAGATTCAGAGTAGGCACAAAAACTTTTATGCCAGGCTCCCAAAGGACTCCAGTGATTTAACTCCAGGAACTCATTCCTGGGTTAAAAGAATAAGACTAGCTCTGACCAGTGTGGCTCACTTGGTTGGGGCGTCGTCCCGGTCCGATCCCCAGTCTAGACACATGTGGGAGGCAAACAGTCAATGTGTCTCTCATGTTGATGTTTCTCTCTGTCCCTTCCTCTCTCTCTAAAAGCAATGAAAGGAAAAAAAAAAGACCACAAATAAAATAGTACCTAGACTATTCTGTTTCCTATTTGCCAGGGGCCGTACACTCATCTGATTTTTTCATATAAAATGTGACTTAATCCTTGCAGCATTACTACCACCATTTTACCCATTGGAGAGGGGGGCAAACTCAGGCTCTGAGATTTAAGTCATTTGTTCAAGGCCACACAGCCAGCAAGTGCCAAGATTTGTATCCAGTCCTCCTGACCCTAAAGCGCTTCTTAGATTTAGAATAGTAAACTCCCATTTCCAGTGGAATTTTACCTAGTCTTTAGAGCAGTGGATGGGTCCATACATAAAAAAAAGGTCATTATTTTAGAGAAAGGGAGGGGGTGCACGATGACATGTTGGCCCAGTTGAGGAAGAATTCTTGTCACCTTTCTTTCAAGCCCTATTTTCTCTCCAACACCACTGCCTCCCCCTCTTCTTACTCTATGCCAGTTCTGTGACCCCCCACCCCCGACCCCTCAACACTCCTACCTCTTGCTGGAGGGCCTGGCTAAGAGAAGCCCAAGTCCAGCTTTTGTATAACTGTGTCTTTGGCTTTTGCTCCTTTCTCTTTCACCTTACACCTGCTTCTTAAATCTCTGTCCCACATCTCCACGCAGCTCCACTAGCAAGTCCCAGGCCCAGGTTTACCTGCAGGTACACATTCTGCACAACATGTTTCAGCGCTGTGCAGAAGCCTGGAAGAATGTGTGGTGAACTCATTCCCACCCTCCAGATGCACAAGCTGAACACAATGGAACGTGGAGAGGCGAGTGGTTATTTGAATGCATTATGCTTTCTTGTCAAGAGCAGTTATAAAACCTGGCATCATTAACACATTATTGATCTCCATGAAAAACTGTTCATATACCTACAAAATTCTTAGAGGGGAACTTTGAAAGATGCATTTTCTATTTTAAAAATGTATAGAAAATTAAGTAAACTATGTGGTCTTTAAAGAGCCCCTAAGAAATAGCCCACATGAAGGGAGAAGAAAGCACATTTATTTCTCAAAGACAATAAATCACAAAATTTCCATCATCTGTCAACATTCTCATTTGAATATCTAAATCTGAAAATACATATGCTAATCTTTGTTCTCTTCCTCCCAACAAGTATGGATAACAAGTCACTGTCAATTCTCTGCCTTTATGGCTAAGTAAAGACCAAGTTCTAGATCAGACATAATAGTAATCAGCATAACAGTAGGCCTAGGTAACGAAACTCTCCAACAGGTGTCAGGACACTTCTTGGCTCTAATCTTATTCTCTTACTGTGATTTCTCTGGGCCTTAGTTTCCTTGATACAGTAGGAGACGTTTCCTCCAAAAATTATACATTTTTATAAATCTAAGCATGAAAACCATAAAGGTGATACAATCTTTTAAGTTCAAGTAAATAATAAGAAATCTTCCTTCATTTAAATCAGAAAAGAATAACCAGGAATATATTACAAATCTTAAAGACAGATCTTAAAGTTGAAGCATTTCAGGTACCTCTGCAATAGGTCTCAAATGCAAGGCATTTACCTTCAACAAGTATTACTGGGCACCCACACTGCATGACCCTGCGGTAACCGGTAACCACGGGAGATAAAGCTGAGCAAATTAGACCAGCCTCGCTCTCTCTCATGTAGCTTCCAGTTTTATAGGGGCTATATTTTCATCTTTATTTTTTGTTTGTAATTTCTTACAATAGAGCACTATAATTTTAGCTAATATTTTAGTAGTAGTTAATATTTTATGAGAAAAAGATCATCTTTCCCCCTCGAATCTTGACTTTGAAAGGTCTTTGTCACATATATTATTACCTCGAAGCAAAAAAATTTCCCCATGGATAATGACTTCAATTTTATAACGTCAGACAGAAGGACAACTGGGATTCGCTCTGCAGTGTGCACTGATGGGATACAGCTCTTCCATGAACTGATCATATGCATTTAAAAGTTTCGTGACCTGGGTTTATCTATGACATAATAAGCCATGAATACTGGCCCAGCAATTTAAAAAGCAAAACTTAAGATTCAGATTAAACATTGGTGAAAACTGTCACTAACCAGATCAAAAAATAAGTTAATCACTCCCATTCACCAAATGTATAAATGACATGCTTTTGGAATGGTTGCCTAGCATGGATTGTGCCTGATAGAAGGTTATCAAGCAGGGCTGATGCGTTTCTAATCTTATGTAATCAACAAAGTGGCAGAAATAATCTGCCACAGGTCTAACCACATATAGGATGATAAAAACAAACAAAAACCCTCCCAAACTTTAAACAGTTAATTAGTGACAACTTCTAATTCAGGACAATGGCTAATATATAATTGATGTAATGCACATGCTCAGGTAACTTACATTCTCTCATTTAAACCCAACAGCTTCCCTGTGAAGGAGAAATCTTCAGATGAGGAAACTGGGGTTCAAAGTATGTAAATGGTAATCCAGGCTACAAAGCAAGTGTGATAACAAACCAGATCACGCCCATTGATCACCATAAAACCATCTTTGAAAATGATCAGTTGGAAATCTGATCGCTTTGGATGGAAGGATCAGTAAGTTTTTCATTGAACAGAAACATCATATGGAAAACCTTCAGCCAGCAAGCACCATGTTGTTTTATAGAATGACCATTTCCTATGAATTCTATGAGAAGCCCAAGTAATGAAGGGCAACTTTCAAAATGACTATAGTAGGTTTGCTTTGTCGGGAGTGTTATTCCATTTTTTTTTTTCCTTACCCGAGGACATTTTTTTTTAATTGCTTGCAGAGGGAGAGGAAGGCAGAGAGAGAGAAAGAGAGGGAGAGAGGAGAGAAACACTGATGGGAAAGAGAAACAGAGATTGGCTGCTTCTCGTATGTACCCCACTCCAACCGAGCCACAAGGGCCAGAGCAGGACTGCTATTCTAAAGCGGGCCGCCCAGAGAGTTCATGGACGGAGCTGGTATTAGTGCCCAACCCAAGTCCTAATCCAGAAATATTTTGGCCTCAAATCTATATTAATGTTGCTTTTGTTTCAATCCCAAACAGACTTGCGGCTAAGAGGGAAGCATAGGTAGATACACCTTGTCTCCTTGCACAACCAAAAGAAGGACAATAACAAATTTAAAAACAAAAGTAACCAGGACTACCAGAAAATTGAGCTGTATGGAAGTCTGACAACCAAGGAGGTAAAGAAACATTCATTTGGACCAGTAGGAGGGGCGGAGTGGGGCAGTCAGGGCACAGAGGACCAGGCAGCAGTTGGCGGACCAGGCAGTCCCACATCTGCATGTGGATAAACCAGGAGAAACAACTGGGGAGTGAGAGGGACTGTGTAACCCAAGGTTCCTGCACCAGAAAAGACAGCCTCAAAACCTCTACTGGTAAAAACCTGTGGGGTTTGTGGCAGCAGGAGAAACTGCCAGTCTCACAGGAGAGTTCATTTGAGACCCACAGGATCCTAGAATGTACACAAACCCACCCACCTGGGAATCAGCACCAGAAGGGCCCAATTTGCTTATTGGAAGCAGGGGAAGCAATTGAGAGCCAGCCAAGAGCCAAGCAAGCAGCATTGTCCCCTGTCAGACCCCTCCCTCGACAATCCGTGCCACAAGGCAGTGACCTGGGTTGCCCTACCCTGGCAAATACCTAAGGCTCCACCCCTCACAACCTAACAGGCACAGGGAAACAAAACAAAACAAAACAACATTTTTTAAATATATATATATATGTATATGTGTGTGTGTGTGTGTATATACATATCCATCCCAAATAAAAGAACAGATCAAAGCTCCAAAAATAGAACTAAGTGATGAAGAGACAGCCAACCAGCAGATACAGAGTTCAAAACACTGGTAATCAGGATGCTCACAGAAATGGTTGAGTATGGTTACAAAATAGCTGAAAAAGTGAAATAAAGCAAAATATACAGGGAACCAACAGTGAAGTGGAGGAAACTGCGACTCAAATCAATGATTTGAAGCAGGAAGAAGAAATGTACATTCAACCAGAACAGATCGAAGAAACAAGAATTCAAAAAAATGGGGAGAGGCTAAAGAACATCTGGGACAACTTTAAACGATCCAACATCAAAATCACAGGGGTGCCAGAAGGAGAAGAGGAAGAGTAAGAAATTGAAAACTTATTTGGAAAAATAATGAAGGAGAACTTCTCCAATCTGTCAAAGAAAAGAGACTTCCAGGAAGTCTAGGAAGCTCAGAGAATCCCAAAGAAGTTGGCCCAAGGAAACACACACCAAGGCATATCATCATTACATCACCCAAGATTAAAGATAGGAGAGAATCTTAAATGCAGCAAGAGAAAAGGAGACAGTTACCTACAAAGGAGTTCCCATAAGACTATCAGCTGATTTCTCAAAAGGCAAGAAGGGGCCGGAAAGAAGTATTCAAAGTCATGAAAGGCAAGGGCCTACATCCAAGTTATTCTATCCAGCAAAGTTATTATTTAGAATGGAAGGGCAGATAAAGTGCTTCCCAGATAAAGTAAAGTTAAAGGAGTTCATCATCATCAAGCCTTTATTAAATGAAATATTAAAGGGACTAATCTAAGAAAAAGATGATCAAAACATGAACAGTGAAATGACAACAAACTCACAACTATCAACAACTAACCTAAAAATTCAAAAACAAAAACAAACTAAGAACAGGAACAGAGTCACAGAAATGGTGATCATGTGGAGGGTTATCAGTGGGGAGGGGGTTCAGGGAGAATGGGGGAAAAGGTACAGGGAATAAGAAGCATAAATGGTAGGTACAAAATAGACAGGGGGATGTTAAGAATAGTATAGGAAAGGGAGAAGCCAAAGAACTTATATGTACGACCCATGGGCTTGAACTAAGAAGGGGGGAATGCTGGGGGCATGGTGCAGGGCAGAGGGGAATAAAGGGAAGAAAAAAATGGGACAACTGTAATAGCATAATCAATATATTAAAAAAAAAAAAATCCCAACCATACTGCTCATCCTTCTCCCAAAGGATTTTCTCTTTCTTTTTTTTTAAACAGTTGGGTTGGGTAGGGGAAGAGGGCAATGGGGGAATTCTTCTGATGTTGGTTAAAAAAAAAAAGGAAACAAAATGTTAATTGAAAGGTGAAGTTAGTATCCTTTTAGTTTAAAAATCTTGGACATCTACAAATTATCCTATTTCTTTCACTTTCATGAACTGTTATTCATAAATACCATGTTCTCTTAGAGTAAAACTCTGTTTTGTTTGGGCATGTTCAAAGAATGGTGCTGGGGACTTAACGCCGGCTCTCTCACGGACCTGCAAATTCTGTAATATTCGGAGGAAAGGTAGGGCTAAAAGAATGCTTAAGGTCCAGAGTTGCCTGTCGCAGCCAAGCCTCTCCCCTCTCCACCCAGACCTCACCTCACAATAATGAAAAAGCTGATCATTTCTAAGGAAAGGTGTGTTCTGGAAGTGATAACCAGCAGGAACTAAAGTTAGAGCCCATTTCACACAAGTCAGAACTAGCGCAACAGAACAGAGAAAAGAAAGGAATGTGGGGATGTATTCTTTCTACATTTGAGGCATTCTCTTCTCAGGCAAGTCCCAATTCAACTGAGAGCAGACGCAATATTTAAGGACCCAGAGTAAAAGGAGGAGGGCCTCCAAAAGACCTGCTTGCCTTAACAGAGGGATAGATTTAACAAATATGAAACCCAACTTTTTGGTTGTGATCACCCGAAGACGAGGATATTAAACAGACACTTAAAAGTCAGAATTTATTAGGGCTAAATCAGAGGATGCAGAAAAGCACAGGGCTTTGTGACTCTGCTTAATTTCAACAAAAAGAAAGGTGGAGAAGGAAGAATTTACAGTGTAATGCTTGAACCTCTGGAATCACAAAAACATGCCTTGTCCATCACAGTGGCATGGAGCCTTCAACATTTTAAGTCCTATTTTCACAATCTGAATTTTCTGTTTGCAATTACCTTCAGAGTGAAGAAATAGTAGAGAGGAAGTTTAAGCAATTTCATTGTTTCTTTTGTATGTAAAACACAGCAAAACATATATGCCATGGCACTTCCCCTAAACTCACTGTAACTTCAGAATTATGCTTGCCACAAACATCCCCTGAAAGTATATCAGTTGGTCACAGAAGTTTAGTCAAAGAAGCCTCTGATTGATAAAGTCTTAAAACCAACCATGAGGATGGGTCTTTGGTTGGATTGGTAAGGACCACAGTCATTGGATTTCTTCTTTTTAAGTTTTAAATGGACAACATTTTCTGAAGCAACAGGAAGGGAATGTACCACGCCCTCAGCAAGCAAGGAAGGAGTTTAGTTTTGTTTTTTAATTTTGTAGTATCCTTTAAAATCCACATAGAACAGCTTAACACTGTGTATAATTTTATTGTTCCATAAGAGATTAGCTAAGAATATTAAGTAAACAAAAACAAGACATTGAAGACATTAAAGTTATTACTATTTTATTTTCAAGTAACAGAAAAGTTAATAGAACTACAAGAACTACAAATGGGGAATTTTTTCTTTTCTTTTCTTTCTTTTCTTTTTTTTCCTTTGGTATATTTTATTGAGTATGCTATTACAGTTGTCCCATTCCCCCCACCCCCTTTATCCCCTCTGCCCTGCGCCCCATCCCATCATCCCCACACCTTGTAGTCCATGTCCATGGGCTGCACACACCAGTTCTTTGGCTTCTTAATTTCCCTCACTACTCAAATGAGGAATTTTCTTGAGTTCAGGCAGAAATCAAGTAATCTTCATGCTGAAGCTCAGAAGGAGATCCATGTTTGGAGTGCTGACTGGCAACAGAACATGAATCTAAGCCTTGGTTCTGTCTCTAATTGTGTAAACTGAGTCCATTCCCTTTCCTGGGACTCTGATTCCTCCTTAAAGGAGGTAGGACAAGTTGGTTTCTAAGACCCTTTCATTTTCACACTTTAATAGTGACAAGCCCCACAGCTTCCATTCAGGCCAAAGAACACCAAAGTGTGTGGATATATTCACCCAAAAAACTACATTCATGGCATGTACTAAGGTCACTTTAGAGTATAATCAATTACCAGCCTATAGTGTAGTGATCATGCCAGTGGGGCTACTGAGCTGTGAAATGACTTGCTCATATCACAGAGACCCCAAACTCCTGGGCATTCTTCCCCCTCTTCCTTTGTCCTCACGTTACCACAATCCTATATTTCTCTACTGTCAAGGTTTCTGTGGCAAACTGTCTCAACTGCTGTACACTTAAAAATGGCCTAACCAAGCTCTATTAAAATTGTGTATAATGTACCCTGGCTGGTATGGCTCAGTTGGTTGGGTGTCATCCTGCAAAGGGAAAGATCCCCAGTTCGATTCCTGGTCAGGGCACATGCCTAGGTTGCAAGTAGATGTTTCTCTCCCTCCCCTCCTCCCTCCCTCAACCACTCTCCCAATCAATCAATCAATCAATCAATAATTATGTATAGCACAAAAATAACAGATAGACCTTCAGTAAAAGCATGAGGGATTCTCTTAGGGGCAAAATGTGCATGCTTAGGAGAAGGATTTAGACTTATGTTCTTATTTACTGCTTTTCTACAATAATATCTAATATTTGGGGAGGCTTATTATGAGACGTCTGGCTACCACATGGAAATTAATGTTAGGAAGCAGAATGGAATGACCTGTTTTGTAATTTCAAACCCGAACTGGGTAATACTTTAGGTCAATCCCATTCCTTCATCCTCAATAGATCTATGGACCTGCAGGTGTTTGATAAAGTGGTGGTAACTCAAGGAAGAAAAAGAATAGAAAATGAACAGCATCATGATTGAGGTTCCTCCATATCTAAGAACAGAGAGGCACAGAGAAAGAAAAGTAACAGAGTGGCTATGGAGTTCATCAGATGGTTTCAGAAAACAGTGCTCTGGGAATTACATCTGTGGTGAGCCTGGTTCAGTGAGACACCCCAGCCGGCACTATGTCCTCGAGATCCTCGCAACAATCATCCATGACATAAGAGGGCTCTGTCCCACATCATAGTTGAGGATGGGAGCTTCTGTGACTTATTTGAGATCACTGAGACAAGTCATTTGCAGAGTTTGAGCCAAGTTTCTGCCCACTACATGATGCTGCCTTGAGACCACAAGCTCTCTCCTTGGGAGGGGCTCAGCCAGGACTAAGGCAGCAGTTAACTGGCCCCCAACCCGCTCTCATGAGCGAAGTCTTATTAACCTGTGGCTTTTTAAAAAACTGAACAGTTCACTTACAGACCCATTACTTTCTTTCTAAAGAAAAAATCATAATGCCTTGCCAAAACGAATGTAATGATTTGGCCTCTTCTTTCAATTACCTGTTTTCTTGGAAACATGTTTTATGGATAAAGCCTCTGAGTTAACCCAGGGAATTAACCAGAAGTTTAAGAAGGCCTTATAATTTCTGTGTTCCAGCGAAGAAAGAGTAATTCTTTATCAGGGAATATGAAAAGAATGGGGTAGGAAAGAGAAAGAGAAAGAAGATTGTACTTGAAGGCCAGGATTTAAACGGGCCTAGCAGATGGGGGGTGGGGTGACATCGGAAGTAGGTTTTGGAAATCCAGATACAAGCTGCGTCCCAGAGATATGGGCTGATATGTGTACAAAGGCCTTAGTTTTTCTTTCCTGAGTCCATATTCTACTCCCATCTCCCTTGCCCACACCCACGCTCCCCTCTCTTGTATTCAACAACTATATTCAGGACCTATTGTATGCCAAGTCCAGGGAGCATTCGGAAGTCAGTAATTTTGACACATTTTCAAGTACAATTCTCAGTCACTCTTTATCGTATGTAATGATTTCTTTTTATGGGTACCTGGGGTATCCCTAGAAACTTTCAGCCCTCCAACATTGGTCAACATTTACGATAGCTAGTGTAAGAGGTTAGTATGTATTGAAATTGGGATCATTTGCTTAGGAATAAAGTAGGTCCATGGTTAGTGCCCAGGCAGTGATGAGAGTATGTGGTTTGGGAAAAGGGTTGAAGCAGAAAAGGGGAAGACAGCTTTCATCTTCTATTGTATCTGTGTGGAATTAGTTTCCTCGCACTCCACTCTTTGTTCCCCATGGAAACTGAACAGACAAAGGACGAGAGTGGCATTAGACTTAAGACCATGGCTTAGAATTCAGTCGAGGAACATGGGCTTGAGTGCCAGCTCTCTTATTGACTATATCTATAACCTCTGAAAAGTTCCTCCAATGAGCCTCTAGATTCATCTGAAAACTGAATAAAGTATCTGCTTCTCCAGGTTGTTATGATTGTTAAAAAAGATTTTATATATTTTATTTTTAGAGAGAGGAAGGGAGGGAGAAAGAGAGGGAGAGAAACATCAATGTATGGTTGCTTCTTGCGCACCCCCTACTGGGGACCTGGCCCACAACCCAGGCATGTGCCCTGACTGGGAATCGAACCAGCAACCCTTTGATTTGCAGGCATACATTCAATCCACTGAGCCACACCAACCAGGGCAGATTGTTATAATTATTAAATAAATCAATATACATAAAATGCTTTCCACAATCACTGAGTAAATCCTCAAAGAGCAGCAAATCATAAGCCAAATCTTCCACTACTGGTTGGATGATAATCTGATTATCGCTTTTGCTCCTCTACCAGATTTTATTAGAGGTGTGGTGGGGGGAGGAAGAGCAGTAAAGGACTAAAGAACCTTAGTATTTTTATATTCTAAAACATGAGTTGCTCTTTTCTGTTGTTTAGCAATCTTTTGAGAACTTGAATGCCTCAAGGTCCTCTTCTCCACTCTGATTTCCAACCCCATCCAGACACTTTCTCTGGGAACTGTCCCTCTCTGCCTCATTTGTCTATTAGGCCACCATTACAAGAGCTCAGAGGAGACACAAGGTCTAAAGTGGAACACGCATGATCGTTTCATGTCTTAATGTTTCCTATCTGCCATCATCTCTCAAGAATTTCTGTCAAAAATGAGGACAATAAATCTTTCAATAGAAAAAGTCTATGAGCATTTTTTCCAAAGAACAAAATGTACCTATTCATGGTGTCAGCATGGAAACCTCTAGTTTGTAATGCCCTCATTACTATGCATGCGTGTGAATATAAACAAAAATTATCCTTTGGGGAACAGAACTTTCAGTTTCCAGCAGGAGGCTCTTCTTCCCATTGCTCTACTATCATTGCCAATTCACAGCCCCTAAAATCCTCTCCAACCTTAGCTGACTCCTTCTCTCCCTCCTTTGAAGTCCAGACTTACATAACTATATAAATAGGTTAAAGCCACTAACTAGAGAAAACAAAACCGAGTAACCTTCCTTGAAGTAGCAGAACTCAAACACATTATGGTTAATGAACTTGGCCGCTCAGGCAGTGGATGAATCATACAATTATGGAGACTGGTTAGCACTTGTACGAAATTGGTTAGACCGGCATATGCAGGCATATCAAAAGTGGCCTCCCTCAGCCGCGGTGAGGGCACTGTTTTGCTATGTACAGCTGGACTCCATTTCATTTATCATAATATTTTATCTTTTCCTTTTCATATGTTACCCAATGATTTAAAAATAAGAAATTCGTTGTTTTTCTGTTGTTACTCATCATATCTTCCTGTATTTGAACCATTTTTACTCAGTCCTTGAAGTCAAGATTTTGGGTGGTAGAGGTAGGATCACCTGATAGTTGAGAATACTGGCTCTGTTGTCAGGTTGGAGTCCCAGCTTTGCCCCTGACTACTTAGGTAATCTTCAGCATTTTTTCTAGACCTTTCTGTACTTCAGTTTACTTACATGCTAACTGGGTACAGCAGTACCAATTTGGCAAGGCTTTGCATGGGTAAAGTTAGAAAATATCTGACATATAGTGCACATTTAACACATATTAAACATTATCTATATTATTTTATTAACATTTATTTCAAGATGAAATATTAATATAATTATTTGATGGTATAATTAACCGTGCTTCTCATTTCACATGTTCTCAAATTCCCAGTCAATGAGTGAGGATTCTCTTGATGTTAGAAACCTTATCTCAGGAAATCTTTTGCTGATGAACTTGTATTTAGCGGGGCTGTCTTCTACCACTGGCTTCCCGAGGTTACTCAGGTTTCAAGTCCCCTCTTTCCTAACCCCCCAGTCAGCACTGCAGCCCTATTTTAGGCACGTGGTAGGCTGTAATCAGTATTGTGCCTGACTGGTGTGGCTCAGTGGATTGGGCATCAGCCTGCAAACTGAAAGGTCACCAGTTCAATTCCCAGTCATAGCACATGCCTAGGTTGTGGGTGAGTCCCCAGTAGGGGGCATGCAAGAGGCAACCGATTCATGTTTCTCTCACACATGGATGTTTCTTTCCCTCTTTCTCCCTCCCTTACCCTCTCTCTAAAACAAACAAACAAACAAATAAATAAAATCTTTTTAGAAATATTTTTGCCCATTATGCAGGGGACACACATGAGCTCTAAGCTAAGGACCTACAAAAAATCTCAAATTCTAAATCTCCACAGAAACACTTTCATGAGGAATATAAGGCAAGAATCTTCCCTCAGTCTATATGGATTTTTTTTTTTTTTATTAAAGGCCAAGTTATCGCAAAATGTCAACTACGTAGGAAAGGCTTTGAGTCTAGAAATGGGTTCCAGGCAAGGGACTTGAAAACTTTACGAAGTTACTCTATTATCTCAAGGAAATATTTCTCATCTTTTATAGGGAAAAGGGAAGGTTCCAAGAGAGGGCTAGACAGGCTTTACTGAACAATTAGATGAAAGCATGATTAGAGATTGTTAGCACGAGCATGATTTTATTGCAATACCCAAGTAGGTAGTTTAGTTTTTTTAAGTCATATAATGTAATTTCAGTTACAAAAAATTTTACAAAATTTTTCACATTGCATAGTACTCCTACAAACCACATTAGATACTCTAGTAATTAACAAAGAAAAAAAGAACATGGCTTAGTCAGACACAAAAATTTTACAAAATAAAAAGGAGAATCAAATACAGAAAAATGTGGGTTATCATTTACCAAAGGCCAATTAATTAGTTCTTTTCAAGATTCTCACCAGATACTGAAACACTGCAGGATTAAAAGTACTGCATTATTAACATATGCTAAAATAAAATAAATACCACAACAAACCTAACGTATTTAACCTTAAAACCTAACATATTGGAAAGCAAACTCTTATATACTCTGCATAATTGTAATTATATTTAAATTCTTAAAATCTTACAACTTCTAAATAAACGATAGTCACAGGAATAAACTGCAGTCAAGACCACCAATAGTTCCCATTTAAACACTAATAGCACAATAGTATAGGCTATATCATTGAAAGGCAATAGATAAGTCCACGTAAAAATTGAAAAAACTGGTGTGTGTGTGTGTGTGTGTGTGTGTGTGTAAACACACAAATATATACACATACACATACTCAATAGTCTTGGTATTAATATGCTCACATAGTGCGCTTTTGAAAGAGCAATCCTTCCTAAAGAAATAATTATTTGTAATTTGTTGATACTTATTTGTAGATTAAGTTCGAAATATTCTCATTTACGTGTACACTTAAAACAATACAATAATTTTCTATCAGCCAGTCCTGATCTTCATACTCTTAACAGTTCTAGAACAGGTGGGAACAGTGACCTGCTTTTTCAACCATTATATCCCCCAGACATGACTAATTTGAAGCTGAGCAAATTGCACATAATGGGCCAGGGATTCAAGTTCATGATTTTTAGTCGGCCGCACTCTCGTGTCAGGGTACACGGTTTCCTCCCCACCCTCTTTACCCCTGCAGCTGCCTCTTCGTGAACTAAATGCACCAAATGTGAAATCAAAGGAAATTTATTTTTTTTAAAAACTTTCTGCAGGCTTATTTTTAAGGAGGATAAAGATTAACCTATATCTTTAAAAAAATGTTATTTTCCTTCAAGGGGTTCTTAAATTTTTAAATGAGTTCTAAATACTAAAGAAGCTAGCCATTTAAGAAACCCTTTCAGTACATAAGAAAACAGATGCAAGATTTTATAATGGCTCAAAGGTTTCATGAAACATAGTATATAATTGAGTGGATTTTTAAATAACCCAAATTCTATCATATAGAATACTGCTTTCCAGAGCCTTTCTGCAAAATCTCATTAAAGATTTAGCAGTATACAGATGCTGGCACAAGAAAAACAAACAAACAAAACAAGCACACACACATACAAACTTGGTTCTAAGAAGGTCACTGGTGCAGGGAAGTGTTTAAGTGAGTTAATTAAAACCCAATCCTATTTGCTTTTTTTATCTAATGTTTAAAATTTCCCCATCAGTTCTGCAAGGTTAAAACTAAACACCGGTCTAAATCTCATATAAAACTAAGTACTGAAAAATTCATACAATTTTGTAACTGAAAAAAAACCTTAAACTCACTAACCTACCTATAAGGAGACTAAAGCTTATTGGTTAACTGATATGCCTGGTCACTTTGGGGTCCATGGTTTGTCACTGTTGTTTGGGGTGTTTGTTTATGTTTTGTGTATATGTATATGTAGTACTTATACCCTTAAAATCAGGAGCTTTGCCATTCAGATGCTCCCCTCCCTAGGTTGCTATGTTTCCTTTCGCCTGGGACAATAGTGATCAAAAAAGGAACATGTATTATGACCAATTCAATGCAAAAATGTCACTTGCTCTCTTGGCCTCTGCAGATGTATTAGAAAGACACTTCTCACCCAGGACACCACATCAGTGGAACTGAGGAGTTCTCCCTGGGGAGAGTGGAGGAGGAAGTTCCTGAACTTTACTTCAACTTTCCAGCATACAAACTGCTCCTTCATCTACTGATTCCACTTGCCCACTTTGTTGAAGGTTTGCTCAGTTTCATCTGCTTTCCAATTTAGAGAA
The DNA here is from genome assembly GCA_004026545.1 of Mormoops blainvillei. NCBI lineage: Eukaryota > Metazoa > Chordata > Mammalia > Chiroptera > Mormoopidae > Mormoops > Mormoops blainvillei. Next base: position 39,584 of record PVJD01006950.1, on the reverse strand, counting down.
GTTTGGTGGGAAAACATATCACTTACCTTTTGTTGGTATTTATTTCCCATATTTGGGTCTTGTAGTATACCCAAGTTCCAAGATTTCTTTGACAGAAAAAAAAGGAAAGAAAGAAAAATTCTCTAAATCAGCGATTTTCAACCTTTTTCATCTCATGGCACACATTAATTACTAAAATTCTGTGGCACACCAAAAATACATTTTTTGCCAATAAGACAAAAATAATAGGTATAATTTTGATTCATTCACACCGGACAGCCATTGTTGTGTTGGCTGTTGTCAGTGCCCCTGACTAAATAGTCAGGTACTCCATGTTTTAAAAATTCTTGTGGCACACCGGTTGAAAATCACACACTGGTTGAAAATTGCTGCTCTAAATGGATGACATAAAAGGTTAAGTCACTGTACAAAGTGTTTAACATGGGTTGGATCCGATCTTTTCAGTCTTCCATCCAGAACTGAGGACATAGCTGTGACAGCTGAGAAAGGAGGGGAGCTAAACAGTAAACTTACACAATTTCCCCTAAGAAGTGATATATACATAGCTATTTTCTTTTTCAGGGGAAGTTGGAAATAAAGCAGTTTATTTGTTGAAGAGAATCTAATTACTGTTAGAACCTATCACTAACTTTTTGAGCCTGTTACCAAGTATGGTCACTAACTCTTCTCTGGGAAAAACAACCCTTTGTACCACTGACTCCAGAAAAAACCCTCTTTGAACATACCATTATTCAGATCCTACTACAACTTTAATGTCCAGGGGTCACTCGTCAGTGTCCTTGAACCACCTCCCCAGTATTAAGATGCCAGAAATTATACCAATTCCAGAAGTGCCCTCAGAAACACAGAACAGTGGACGATGGGCTCTTCAAGGCTAGGAGATCAGCTTTAGAAAAAAACATAAAACATATACCAACAAACAGCAGTGAACTATGTGTAATGGTTCACTGCCTGTACAAAAACCTCAAAGAAGATGAAGGTCAGACAGGGATAATAGGCCAATTTAATCCTGAAAGCACAAGGTGCAAGAAATTTTAATTATGGTCTGCCACTGAAATCACACAAGATCCAATGGCATCTAACTGCAACTGCTCATCAAGAGAGACAAGAGGTGTAATTGTAACTGCTGCATAATCACTGTGAGGGCACAGGGAAGGCTGCCATCCGCTCCCAGCAGAGAATGTATTAAGAGCCTCGAAAAATCCAATACAAGGAAACATAGAGATTGCACGTAGGTAAACAGGAGCTCATAACAGGAAAGCCCAAAGGGAGTGTGTGTGTGTGTGTGTGTGTGTGTGTGTGTGGGAGGCGGCGGGGAATGTTCCAGGAATAAAAATATTTAGCTGTTTGGCCCAAATTGAGAGTATGAGCTTGGAAGACCCTGAACCCCTTTCTGCGTTGTGGATACCTACACTGAGAAAGGCAAGAACTCTTCCAGAAATTTCTCTCCTCGGTAATGCTTCACCCACTCTCCTTTGTTTAAACAATTAGCTTGGATGTCCCAGTGATTTACAGAACGAGGCTCCCTTTAGTTTGTTCCCATCAAACCCGAGTCTGGAGACAAAACGCCACGCACACTATCCCAGGTGCCCAAGCCCTTATCCCTACGATGACTACGACGCCCGCGCCGCTTACTATTGCAAAGGTAAGTGTGGAGAAAGCCCCTCCGTGGACTTCCCACTCCGCAAAGTTTTACAAATCCGCGAAGTAAGGGAGAAAACCTCCCATCCGCACCCGCTGCAAAGTTGACACTGAAGTTTGTGCTGGGATGTCCGAAATCTCAAGGGGCCGCCAGTGTGCGGAGAGGCAGGAGGATGGATGAAGGTGGAGAGACAGAGGGGGTGGGGGGTGGGGAAGGAGTTTTTCGAGTGGAAAGTCAACGAGACCATCTTCTACATCCGGAAGCCTCTTTGACTAGGAGAGGTCCGCGCGGTGCGCGCCAGGGGAGGTATCCGAGGGCGAGCGGGCGGGCACTTAGCCGGGGGCCGGGGGAGCTGTCACCTGCGCGGGACTCAGGGACTCCGGCGGGGGCGGGGAGCTTTCCAGGACGCCAGGGAGGATCTGGGGCTACAGACTCACCCGCTCTCGGGGCTCTGAGAAGTGGGGGAGGGCAGGTTCGAAAGAGGGCAGGAGGCCAAAAGCAACACCTTTCGGAAACGCTGCTCCCCTACGACCTCTCTAACTTCCCGCAGCGCCAACCAAGGACTCTCTCCCATCGCACCCCACCCCATCCCGACTCGCTGCCCACCGCTCTGACCTTCCGACTGCCGAGGCGCGGGATGGGATAGGGCTGTGGCGAGGAAACGGAGGGCGCGAAGGTCGGGACCCAAAATACAAACTCTCACCCCCTGGCTGAGACTACCAAACGCGTTTACACACAGGCAGGGCGCACTGCCCTGTAACAGGGCTCTGGGTTTGCGCAGGGCGCTGTTCCCCGACTCTTCTGTTGTTCCTAATAAAGTCGATTACGTTGCCCTCCCGACCTGAATGGGAGGGAACGGAGAGAAAAAGGGGGGAACGCGGGAAAAAGCGGGGGGGACGGGAGGGGGGGTGCAGCAATCAACTTTGTAACCCAGAGCTTCCTCGCGCGATCCGTCGCCATGCTTAAGATTCCCACCCCCGCCACCCCCTTCCTGCCTTTCAAGTGGGTACTGAAACTAGGCCAAAACTTTTTCCCCTCCTTTTCTCTTAGCCACTAGACTGGATTGTGCCCCACGGAGCCCCATGGAGCTCTGCTTTCTTAAGCACAATAGCCGGACTAATTAGATCATAGAAGCAAGACAGTGATACTGTAACAAGTAGCCGGAGAGGCAAAGAGGGAAGGGGCCGGAAAAGAGAGAGAGGGGGAAAAGTTTGCAGCTCTCACACTTACCAATCAAGCCTCCTACCAGAAAGGCGATGATTTGGAACACGAGCAGAATCCCACCAACAATGCATAGCTTCTTGGTGCTCATGTTTTCTATAATTGCCCCAGCCATTTTTGCGCCCCCCTTTTTCTTTTCTTTTGGAAATAAATGTTTTAGGGTGTGCTTTTTGTTCGCTCTCCTCTCACTCTCCCTCCTCGCTCGCCTCCTGTCTGGGCGCTGCAAAACTTCAAGGGTGCGGGAGCGCGGCGAGGATGGGACCAGGACGGTAGGTACCCGCACGGATTCCCCTGGCGCAGCCGGCTCGGGCTCCCCCAATGCCCGGAGCTGTGATTGTGGCCGCTCCGCCGCCTGTGGACGCTTAAAGGAGCAGGGAAGCGGATCACATGACGCCGCCTCCCTCCCTTTCTTCCTCCCTCCCTCTCGCGCTTCCTCCCTGCCTCCCTACCTCCCTCTCTTCCTCACCCCCTTGCCCGCCAGTGCGGGCGGGGCTCGGAGCTCGAGCGGGTGCTGGCGTCCCGCTCCCAAGTCTGGCAGGCGGCTTGTCCCGCCAGGGGCTGGTGTTGTTTGGGGGTTGATGATGTTGTTAAGTGGGTTCCCCCTCCTCTCACACGTTTCCTTTTCTGGTGCGAGATTTAAATCACCCGTGGACAGCTTTGCAGACCTTTAACTTAGGCGTTGACTTTAGGAAATGGTCCCCACCCCCCGACTGCTAGAACTCTCTTTAGGAAAGAGGAGGAGAATTTTTTTAAAGGGACCCAAAAATGCTTAAATCAGAGAACAGAGATGTGGAATCAAATCTCAGCTCAGCTTCCTCCTGCCTGATCCCAGCCTGGGCTATTGGGCATATTCCAGCTAAAACCCCCACCGCACCCCCTCCCCGGGGCACCCGATGAGAAACCCTGCGCCTCAGCCTAACCAGACCGCTGTTCTTTTCCACATTATACTCCATTCCATGTGTTTTCAGAGCCTTGACCCTGGCTCTTGTCTCAAAAAAATTTTTTTTACTCCGCTAGTTTTAAACATTTATAAACCAACTTATCTGAAAAACCTTGCTAATTTTCCAAACCACCTCCACAGAGTATCTCCGGGAACTGAGCCCCTATCGTTCCTGTGTTTACATTCTTAGCTCGCATTGTAAGTACTTGTAAGGACGTTTGTCACCACCACAGGGCCTTAACTCGTGGGGGATATGGACCCAGTTTTATTCATCTTTGTACTCCCTGTGGTGTCTAACAAAATTCTAGCTCTAGTAGGTCCTCCATAACTTTTGTGGGCTGAATAACTAAGTGAATGTGAAAGCCCACCGTTTGCATTTCAAAAGCCTAAAAGAGAAATTTGACTTAGATGGTACACATATTAAGTTGCAATGTTTGTCCTCTCTTAGCGATGATGTATTTGTATTTATACTTAACTTGCAGGAGGAAATGGAGGTGGGGCTCAAGAGATTTCCTGCTGTATCAAAACTAAATTCCCAGGCCTGGTTTTTTCGTGTTTCATAAGCTGGTCAGTTGGCCAGTACAATACATACACTGCCCAATAGACCCTGGGTCTGGTAACTTCCCCTCTCCATTTTCACACATGCAGGGATTCCAACACCCACCATCCCTTACATACCTGCTTTCTTGCTCCTCCTCTTCATCTACACCCTCTACTCTGTTCCTGAACTTTCACTTCCCTTATGGAAGATGCTATGCAGGTTACACTTCAAAGCGGTGTTCATTTCTGGAGTTCAACTAGATACTTCTTAGGGAGTGGTACCAAACTTTATGTATATCTAATTCCATCTCCTTGGCATCTAACAGTTCTTCCCAGTTCTGGGCCTATATTTGCTATTGATTCATTCTTTCCCTTAACCCTCTCCAGACTTTCTTTTCTTAGCACTGGAAGGTGCCAAGGTGTGAAGATACTTGCCCTCATCTTGGAGTCTAGGCCCCCCAGTCTAGCTGTTCTTCACTGAGAGCAGTGATTAGCAGCCTTTCCTTTGGAGTACATCAGATCAGACAGAAAGAAGCAGAAAAAATTCTTGTCCACAGTAGTGGCCAGGGGTGTTTTATTGGTACCCAAACATGGATAGACCAGTGTGGGTTATTTGCTTCCCTTCTTTACCTTTTCAGAAGCTTACATCATTTTTTTTTTTTCCCTGACAGGAGTAGGTTCCATTCATAAATAGAAGTAAAGAATATCCTTCTTACCCCTTTTGTTAGTTAACTCTACATTCTGTGTTCTCTTCTCAGTAAGCTGCCAACTTCCACATATTTAAATAATAATGATGCCTTAGGGTAGAATTTCTTTTTTAATAACAGGAGTTTTTTGTTTGTTTATTTGTTTGTTTGTTTTAGTAAAGTTGATGGGATTCAACATCAAGATTTACTTTCCATTTGATACTACTTTTCACTATTTAGGAAGAAAGAAATGGTGTCCCACGGACTTCAAATATGAGTTGGATCTGTACAAAATTCTTGGCTAGTTGACTTGGTTTATTGTCTAAGATTAGTGGCCTCCTCAACTCAACTCACTTCTCTACAACATGAACTGCTACAACACACTTCGTGCCTTTGGCTCCCACATACACTTGAGAGTCTTCAGAGTAACTGATCTAACTCTTTAAGGTCTGGGAATGAGAGGCTTGGAATAAAATACTGGTTCCCCACCAAGATGGTACTCTATTTTAAAAAGGCACTTAGTATTTAGCATTTTAATTAAAAAGGGTTATTTCTAATTGCTAACCAGTGCTTCTGACTTGTATGTGATTACCAATATTGTCGAACTGAGGGAGGGTTAGACACACGCAGCATTAATCACCATGGACTGTTTTTTTTTTTTTAATTACTATTTCTCTTATATCTTGTTAAAAATTAAAAGTGACTGTTGGGTTCTTATTTTATTTGGGTTCTATTTTATTTGAGTTTATTTGGGTTCTTATTAAGGGAACAACACCAGAAAAGAACCTGAGTGTTGAATTGGCTGGACCTGGGATGGAACCTCACCCCCAACCCTGCCCTCTGCTCCGTGTGGTCACAGTCACCTGCCCACTCCGAGGCTCAGTTTTTTCATCTTTAAAATGGATATAATAATGGTACTTAGCTCACAGTGTTTTTGCAAGATATTATTAATTGTTATAATTAAGAGCTCTTAAGGGGAATCAATAATCTTGTGTAAAAAACTAGTAAAACTGATCATTAATTGGTTCTTTCTCAGCTCTAAAATTTTATCAAGCTATAATTATTTTTGAAACATATTTTAGGAGCAGTGTAGGTGATTAACTATAACTGACAAGGGTGCTAATAAGGCTAGCGTTTAGTATTGAACTCTGAACAACATTCAGTGAACTTTAAACATAAAAACACTCTAAAAACTGCTCCCAATCACCCTTAAAACACATGTTTTGGGTCACTAGGTAAATTGTCCCAGAGACTGGGATAATCCAAGGTGGCTCACCAACTCTGCCAACAGAAATTAATCATTCAGACTCCATTTCACTAGCTATAGGTTAGAGACCCTGCTTTAGCCATTGTTTATTTGAAGGGTTTGGCATATGGGAGGTCTTAATGATGTTCAATGCACATTTACTGAATGAATGAATGAATGAATGAATGAATATCTAACTGAAGGTGGATTAACTATAACTCCTCTCCCCCTACCCCATCCCCCATTCCCATATAGCAGTTATTGACTAGATGCCTATCTGGCATGTAGAACCTGGGTTGTAGTTTGCACCTACATCTATATATGTGCTGTGTTGTCATCCTGGCTTGCAATCTTCTTAAGACCAAGATGAGTATGACCTGAGCCTTTGTCTCTCTCACAGCTCCAGCACAGCACCTTGCACAGAGAAGGGCTCATTTCCTGGAGTTGAGAAAGCCTCTTTTGGAAGCCAAAGGCAGCAAGCATGTCATTATCATCATAGCAGTAAAGGTAATGTAGAGATCTAAAAGAATAGCATATACCTCCTCAAACACCTAATTTACTTCCCAGAGGGACCTAACAAGAGTAATAATCTCACTCTGAGGTTTCTCACTCTCATAAATAGCTTTATCCATAAATGGCATCCCTGTGACCCCTTCGTTGTTGGTATTTTCTCATAGTTAGTGCCTGTAAATGTGGGCAGGCACTTTGGGTTCACACTCTATTATTCAGTGTCATTTTTCTCTCTCGTTCTCTCTATAGATATAGATATAGATATCAAAGAATATATATATACATTCACAAGGTCTTTTAAAATGCTTATTCATTTTTTTTGAAAGGAACCATGCTTCCTTTTTCTCTCTATGAGCCCCTTTGTCTTATTGTGTATGTAAATAAAAGACCTTTCCTAGCACCTCCCCCTGCCTACTAACCTTAAGTAGGAACTATTCAGAACCCTGGGCTGGGAAGACTGGTACTTTCAACCTGATCTTTAGATAAAATTATTTCATAAATACCCCACCACCCTCTGCCATTTTATATATCAGCACCCTCCCTGAATAAACTCCATTTCACCTTTTCTTTTACATTCCACATATATTTCTCACATTAGGCTTATTCAGTCACAGCTTTGTCTTACTAGTCGTGTATATAAATCTGACAATATTGCTTACCTTTTTGAGACATCTTATTTCTTTTGTTTTTTTTTAAGATGCTAACACCAAACTTTTAAATTGTGGTGAACCTTTTAAAAATGTTACAAAGTGCCTACCATAGAGCCTGACTCAAAGTGGGTACTCAACGAATGTTTTTTGCATGTTATGAGGGGGAGGTTTCTGTTCCCAAATTGCAAAGCAAAACAAAGAACTATAAATTGCCTAATTATTGCATCTTATGAAATTGCCTCTTTGAACCAGGCAACTTGGAAGGGACCGGTAACAAATTTATAGGTTTCCAGAGGCCTCTTGTGAGAGGCAGCTGACAACCTGAAGTAGCCAGCCAGCCTCCTGTTGTTTTTCCAGGCCTGAAAGAGGCTACAGCAGAGAGCTGGGATGCCTCCAGTGTATAAACCCCTGAGATGGAAACTGTGCTCAGTTTCTGGAGCAGAGGCTAAAAAAAAAAAAGGGTCCTTTATGCCAGTTTCCCTAGCATACGCCTAATGGGGTCTGAGCTAACAGATCCCCCCACCCTATGTCCTCATGACTGCTCACCATCTCCATCTCACCTTGTACTTTGTCATGCTCATAAGCTTCTCTCCATCTGCTCCTCCCCATGGAGAATGGCAGTGGGAGGAGAGCCTGAAGAGGCCAAGAAACACCTGCCTTGGATAACGATCCTGTGATATGTAGACAACAACCAACACTGAGGCACAGAGTCAGCAGAGAAATTTTGTTGAATGAGTGAATGAATGATAAATGAACACATTCTAGTCCCTGGCTGTCCAGAGGGTTCAGAAAGCCTCCCCACAGATGGCCAATGGCACAGGGACTCAGACTTAACCTCAGCCCTAGACCATCTGGGGTGAGAATAGGCCCTGACTTGGGCCAAAGCCCAATCTTTACTCTATGCTAATTGTAAATTAGCTCAGAATCATCACTAAGTAGCTCAGCATGAAGGATAACCTCCAATAAAAACAGCTTTAGGCATCTATATGTAATGTGGGAAAGTAAAGGTTGTGTGAGGATAAAATACATGAAAGTCAAGGAACTGTAGTATTTCCACTTTGAATTAGATAAAGGAAACTGGATGGCAGGGAGTGAGGGAGGGCAGGTAATTCCCCAAATGTCATCTCTAATAGTAGCTATTAGCCCCTAATAATCATGTCAATAATTACAACAATAACAACAGTAAGAAATTATACTGATTGCTTCCTATGTACCGAGCACTATGATAAATTAAATGTTTTACTTATGTTATCGTCATTAATACATACACCAGTCCTATGAAGTAGGTACTCATTTTATCTTTTTTTTTTTTTAAAGGAAAGCTAGCCCTGGCTGGTGTGGTTCAGTGGACTGGGCACCGGACTGCAAAGCAAGGGCTCGCTGGTTCGATTCCTAGTCGGGGCACGTGCCTGGGTTACAGCCGGGTCCTTGGTGGGGGTGTGTAAGAGGCAACCACACAGTGATGTTTCTCTCCCTCTCTTTCTCCCTCCCTTCCCTTCTCTCTCTGGGATGAATAAATAAAACCTTAAAAAAAAAAAAGACAAAGGAAAGCTAGTTCAGAGAAATTAAGGAATATCCCCTTGACCACACTGCTAGTAAACTGGGCAGTTCACATTCTGAGGTAGATACAACATGCTACTCATTCAATCACCAGATATTGATTGAATGTCTATGAGTGCCAGAAGTGATCCAGATGCTGAGTTAGAGCAGTGAGCCCAACAAAGACCTTGCCCTCATGGAGCCTGCATTAGGAAGCCTATTACAGAGCCTCACTTCGTACCTCCTTTATGTCAGCTGTGCCCTTTGAACTCAACAAAGAAAAGAAACCTGCAGGGCTGTGGAAATGAGTAGAAATCACCTCCTTGGTGTGCCAGGGGCCTTACCCCTGCTTTCCCCATGAGCTCTCAGGAGACAGTATTCAGAAACTCCTTTTCCTGCGAATTCTGAGACAGGCACTGGTTTAGTGTTTTTTCGACTGCTCCTTTGTTCATACATTCAACTCTGTTTTCTTCCTCAGCATCTTACTCCCACTCAGATCAAACTTCCTCCAATTAAACCTTAAATCTTTGCAAGTTTTTCTTTGCAGATTTTTGCCATTAAGGCTTTTCCAAGTTGAAGATAAATTTTCAAGACAAATAACTCAGGAAAGTAATTGTTAAGCACAATTTCAGAGTGTTTTGAGGACATTCTTGAAGGATACTTGTTAGCAAAAGACATTCAGTGCACAAAATTAATTTTGGCTTAGCTAACCTGGAAATTGATTTCTAAAATATTTTTGTTTATTTTGTTGTTGTGATATGAATCCCTAATAAAGACACTCTTTATCAAAGATTTCAAGTTGCTTTATTAATATTATTCATCTTAATGTAACAATTTATGAGGGTAAACTTTCCCAATTTCTTTTTTTTTCCACAGTGATAACTTTTTTAAAAAATTAAATTTTTTGGAGTGACATTGTTTAATAAGATGATATAGGCTTCAGGTGTACATTTTTATGATTCATGATCTGTATATTGCACTGTGCACCCAACATCCAAAGTTAAATATCTTCCATCACCATATATTTAGCCCCCTTTACCCTTTACTACCCCCACCTGCTTCCCTCTGGTAACCACCTTACTGCTATCTGTGTCTATGAGTTTCAGTTTTATATCCCACATATGAGTGAAATCATATGGTTCTTAGCTTTTTCTGACTGACTGATTTCACTTAGTATAATATTTTCAAGGTCCATTTGTGCTGTCTCAAGTGACAGTATTTCATCTTTTCTTATGGCTGAGTAGTATTCTATTGTACACATGTACCATGTCTTCTTTATCTAATCCTCTATCGAAGGACATTTCAGTTGTTTCCATGTCTTGGCCACTGTGAATAATGCTGCAGTTACAGAGGTGTATATATCTTTGCGAATGAATGTTTTAAAATTCTGGTTACCTACTCAACTTCTGATACATGTCTTACCTTTTCAGTATATCTGAGCTGGGAAGCCTGAATGATTTGATGGTACTTTCTTTCACTTACTTCATAAATATTTACTGTGTTTACATATGCCAGGCACCTGCCAATTTCTGGACTACAAATATAAAAAGGACAGGTACGCCCTTTCCCTCACAAAGCTTATAATTTCAGGTATGTGAAAGGGTCTTCGTGATGCCATGGCACTGTCACCCAAGATGGTTAAGTCCTAAAGAATCACTGGTATAAGAGGCATGGCAGAGACCTTGATCTGAGGAAGGCACAGGCCAGCGGGTGTGCTCCTGGTTGGGTGCACAGGGACTCCAAGCTCTGACGCCACGTGATCCACGCAGGGTCGGCCTTGTGTAGTGGTGAAGAGCAAGGGCCCTGGAGCCAGACTGCCTGGGGCCTGAGTCTGGCTTTGCTACTTCCTAGTTGTGTTTCTGGGCTAGTTAGGGTAATTGCATTGTCACTCAGCACCCTCATCTATCAAATGAGAATAATGATACTCTCCCCAAATATAATCGTTGTGAAGATTAAATGGGATACTTGGTTTTGAGTATATAAAACAGTGCCTGAAACATAGTAAGTTTAGTGTGCTGGCTGAAAAAAAAGTTTTTCCTCTTCTGCCACTGCCACAAGGATACCTTCGGTTCTGTTCACTTTAAACATCTTGCTAAATCCCCAAAGCACTGCATGTCGTTGAACATATATTCATTAGTAATTATTATTACCCATTATCAATTTATTAGGCATCTCCTATATGCCAGGTGCTGTTGCATAGTTGTGGAAGGCAGTATGAGAAGCAAGGATTTAACATCAAACAAATCTGGGTGAAATTCTGGGACCTTGGGCAAGTAACCTGAGCTCTTGGATCTTCAGCTAAGTCACTCGTAAAATGGAGATCATGGTATCTTCACGAATACATCCAGTGTATTAAGAGTTTAGCAAAGTGCCAGCTATTTGATAGCACTCAAAAATAAGGAGGGACTAGAGGAGGAAAGGGAGGAAGAGGGGTAGGATTATTATAAAGGCAATACCTTTATTTAGTTAGAAAACTGAGGTTCAATGCCCTCCTATTCTGCACTATTCAGGAACTCTTCTTCCCATATGCCAGGTTCCTCTCAAATTGTTTCATGAAATCCTTGTTGACAACTCTTTCATTGAACAACCTGCTCTTAGTAAACTGGAATTTGGGAAAGGATGGGATGCTAAGCCACTAGGACTGTTTGTTGAACTGACTATCTTTGGAGTGTAACACATACTTTGAAATACTTTTTGATTCTCATCCCTCGTAAGCGGATACAGTATCTTCCTTGGGATGCTCATATAGCTGTATCTATGGTGACCCTTCACACATGCTACCTGATATTGTGGCTATCTGGGCACTTGTCATATCTACTCCAATAGATCATATTTGTTTTGTTTTGTTTTAGGATGACAGGGCTGTGTTGCCCTTGGAAGTCTTTTTATTTACTTCTAGCAGCCTCCCAAGCTCTGAAGTCATCCTTCCAGATCATTACCCCTTTATCTACTTCTCAAAACAGATGTTCGATATCAATAGGGAAGTTAAGGGAAAGAGCCATCAGGTATAAACACTCTCAGCTTCCAAACTGGTCATTTTCTTACGCATGATCTCCAAAGAAGCAATGATCTACCTTTTGGGTAATGCATACCCCTTTACTTAAGCACTGATATCTGTACGTTTGCTCTTAGACCTATTTTAGAGAGCCGGCCAGCATAGCCTCAGGTTAATAGCATGTGCTCTGCTTAGCCCTTGCCTCCAGGGTGGGAGCAAGGATTAAATGAGTTAGCACATGAAAGGTACTTACTAGATAGAGTACTTAGCACATGGTATATACTTAGTAAATGTTAGCTATTATTAATTACCTTCCATCACCTTCTATGACTAGCTTCTTCATGATATTCTTTTATACTTTTCCTCAATCTTACTCTCAAGTCTCCCCCAAATAAAATATATCTTTCTCAGTCCTGCACTGTACATAATACATCACTTACTGAATTCTTTTCTTTTATTGTAAATTAAACTTCTTGCATGAACAGTTCACATTTGCTGGTGTTTTGTTGTTGTTGTTGTTGGTTTGTTTTTTTTTCATAACCACTGTTCCTACTCCCTCCCTGACCCTCTGCAGACAATTTAGATTTCAGACCCAGCATTCCACGGACTCTGCTCTGCCACAGGTCACCAGCAACCTCTTTGGTGCTTGTCTTATTTGATGTCTCTGAAATTTAACAGTTCTACTTTGGGAAAAATCTCTCCCCACTTTATTCTCGGTTCTCTTCCTATTTCTCTAACATTCCGTTCTTTCTCTTTCACTGGTTTCATTTCCTCTGCCCAACCCCTGATGTTAGTACCCTCTCCTTCAGTCCATCTCACCTCATGGGGTTGATGGGAGTCTGTATCTTCAGACCTCTTGGCGGAACTTTAGACTCAGCCAATCACTTTCTAGACATCTCCGCCTAGACCAACCATGTGCTCCTCTAAATCAACCAGGTGTCTTCCCTATCTCATTTAGTGGTGTAACATTCCAACTACTTGCACAAGTTACATATCTCAAGGCCTTTCTTGATTTATTACCCACATCCAATCAGTTTTCCAGGTCATATTCTACCTCACTTATTTATAATGGGTTGACCTCTCCTCTCTATCTTCCCACCTCCTTGCAAATGCAGATTCTCATTATGTCTCCAACTTAGACTTTTAAAGACCTTTTTTATCACGTTTTCAATCTCTGTTTTCTAACAATAGATAATTCAGTCTGTAAATAGATTCCAAAGTGCAATCATTATAAAACACAGGTCTGTCTTCTTCACTCTCAGAATATAACTCTGCAATATTTTCCTATTGCCTACAAATAAAGCCTACCTTTTAAAGCCCATATCTAGCAAAAACTCACTGACTTCTCCAAAATCTATGTGCTATGAGACTATCTTTCATTCCCAGACTTAACAAGTCAACTCTTTGTTCTTGACTGTATATAATTCACAGTCTAGCTCATGTTTTTCTTCTTATAATATAATCACTGGGGTAGGCCAGTTGACCCCTCAAGTGGTGCCAGCAAACTAGGAATCTATGGTATTTCTCATTTTCTATTACCGATTTCCTTTTTCAAAAGACTTTATTTACTGATGAGAGAGAGAGAGATTTGTTGTTCCACTTATTTATGCACTCATTGGTTAATTCTTGTGTGTGCCCTGACCGGGGATCAAACTTGCAACGTTGGCATACAGGGACAACGCTCTAACCAACTGACCTACCCGACCAGAGCCTGTATTACCTACTTTAAAGTGCTGGCTATCCAGAGACTCAAATAGAGACCTAGGACTCATCCTAGATGTCTCCTTTATAAATGTAGTCAACAGATGCTGAGAGTATTATCTGCCAGACATCGTAAATAATATATCATCATCAAAACACTGAACACATATCATGCTGTGTGAAAGCCACTGTTTGAAGTGAGATAGATAGATAATATAAAAATATAACACAAAATTAAAATAGTGTAATAAAAATTTGTACCTCAAATAGTTGTGGTTAGGATTAAATGCTCTCAGTGCGCTCTTATATATATGAGAGAACATTTAATCCTTACCACAACCATTTGAGATACATGCTATTATTCTGTTTTAGTAATTTACCCAAGATCATACAGTTAATAAACACTGGAGCTAGGCTTTGAATCCAATCAGTGTAGCACCATAGCCCATACACTTAAAAGTAGCACTCTTCTGCCTTTGATTCAAATAGCAGTAATAGTAACATCCTTTAAGGTTTTCTATGTGTCAGGCACTGCTCTTAATATATTACATGTATTATTTTATTCAACCCCCACAGTACCTTCTATGAGTTAGGTGCTATTTTTCTCCTTGATTACTTATGAAGTTAACTTTGCTTGAAGAAAGCTGAATAAAAATTCAAGCCGAAAACACCGAAAAGTCTGGACGTGAATACTCACTTCAAAGGGACATGCATTTACTCTTCTAAAAGCTTTGCTTCAAAATTCTTTAGAATTTTAGATTTCTCATCTCACTTCTCATAAACTTTCAGTTACTTTTCCAGTATGAGAGCAGGAGTTTCTTTATTCACTCAACTACCCATTTATTCAAAAGCATTTATAGAGCACTGACCGTAGGCAAGACACTGAATACTTCAGAGAATGTTTCTTCTCTCCAAAACAAATAAATATCTAGAAACTGAAAAGAACATTATGAGCAACTAGTACAAGGAAGTATGACAGATAGAATTACAGAGAAGTTAAGAGAACAGACTTTAGAGCCAGACAGACTTTGTTCAAAGCTTGGCTTTGCCACTTATTTCGTGTGACCTTAGAAAATTTATTTAAACTATGTATGTCTTATTTTTTTTTCTTAGAACTTACATTATTTGATTTTAAGATTTTGTTTTAATATATGTAAGATTTTAAGTTTTAATGTATATAAAAGACTTTGACCAGTGCCTGGAACACGGTAATACTAAGTCAAGGGCAGCCATAATTAGCAGTCACCATATTACCATGTAAGGGGGCGTTGGCATTGGAAAGCAGGAATGAAGAGAGAGTGTTTATTTTTTATTAGCGGAATGAAGAGAGTTCAGACAAGTCTTTAAAGCAAAAGATAAGTCTAATTAAATTTTAAAATATGGGTAGGTGTTCTTCTCGTAGATAGAAAGGAAAAATATAGATGGGCATGGTTAAAGTCAGGGAACGGTAACACCTACAGCTCAGCTATCTGGCTGAAGAGTGAGTAATATGTCTATGTTTATAGAGACTTATAGCCATTGGAGATAGGGATATATCAAAGTTGGAGAAGTTGGAGGTTCTCATTATGATTATAGATCTTTGAAAGCTATTATTTGAAAGCATGTTTATTATTGGACTGGGAATAATAACACCTTATCCTGTGTTTGGAAAGCAGCAATTCTCTACAATTTTAAGATAATATCTCAGTAATCTTCACAACCTTGGAGGTCTGGCCAATTATAATTATCACCATTTTTCATGTGGAAAAGCAAGAGTACAAGGAGGGAAAGGCAGAAACCCAGGAAGGCTCAAAATGTTATGGTGGATCTAGAAATGGGTCTCAGATTGGCAGCTCACTGAAGTTCCCAAAATAACAAGATCAGACTAATCCAATACACACTCCTTTTTCTCCTTGCCTTTTTTTTTTTTAATCTTCACCCAAGGACATTTTCATTTGCTTTTTGGGTATGGGGGGAGGCAGGGAGAGAGAGAAACATCAGTGTGAGAGAAACGTCGATTAGTTGCCTTCGTACGCACCGCACCCAGGGATCTGTGCCCGGTTCAGGGATGCACCTGCAACCTAAGTATGTGCCCTGATGGGGAACTGAACTGCAACTCTTTGCTTATGGGAGAGGGCCCCAACCACTAAGCAACACCGACTGGGGCTCTCTCCTTGTCTGAAAAAAGTAGATCAAAATGCTGTACTTGAAAAAGGTAGAGTTAAAAGGCAATCAGAAATAGTAATGGGCCGTGCAGAAAATGTTGGATCAGACAGGCTTGTGATGAGTAGAATAGACATGTTGGGAATAAGTTGGACTATTTGCCAAAAGGAAACTATTTATTTGCTTACTCACTTACATACTTATGTAGCTCATATACAGTAAACTACATAGATCATAGGTATACATGTTGATGAATTTCTACAAATAAATGCTCTATTTGTTTGCTAGAGATGTCATAACAAAATACCAAAGACTGAGCAATGTAAGCAACAGAAATTTATTTTCTCATAGTTCAGGTGGCTGGAAGTACAACTTCAAGATGCTAGAAGGGTTGGATTCCTCGGATGCCTCTCTCATTGGTTTGCAGATGGCCACTCTCTGACATCCTCTTTGTATGGTCTTTACTGTGTGTGCTTGTACCCCTGGTGTCTCTCTTCTCCTCTTCTTATAAGGGCATCAGTCATATTGGACTAGGGCCTCTTCCTAATGGCCTGTTTGAACTTAATCACCTCTTTAAAGACCTTATCTCCAAGTATTGTTACATTCTGCGGTATTGGGGGTTGGGACTTCAACATATAAATTTGGAGGAGGAACACAATTTAGAAATAACAAATGTGTATACAAGATATGGAACCACAAAGATTGAGATATAGAATATTCCCACCATCTCAAAAGGCTCCCCTGTATTCTCTTCAAGTCATCCTCCAGTGATAACCTCATTTCACCTTTACTACCATTGATAAGTTTTTTCCTATTTTTGAACTTCATATTTTTGGGGGGCTAGTGTTTTTCCCCCCAACATAATGTCTGCATGTTCTTTCATGTAGTAATATTTTGTTTATTTCATTTCATTTCGTAAATATATATTTGAGTTGTTTCCAGTTTCTGGCTGTTATGAACAAATCTGCTGTACGCATTCTTATGTATGTCTTTTATGGACATAATCATTCCTTCCTGTTAGGTATATATGCCCAAGAAGAATTTCTGGGTTACAGATATATAGGTATACTTAATGTTAGTAGACACTTGAGAATAATTTTCCAAAGTAGATATGCCACACACTCGCACTTTCAGTTGTTCCATATCTTCACCAAAACTTAGCATTATCAGTCTTTTTAATTTTAGCCATTCTGGTAGGGATGTATGAGTTATTTCCCTGATAACTAATGCTGTTGACATTTGGCCATTTGATATTCTTTTTTTGTGAAATGCCTGTTCAACTCTTTTTTCCATTTAAATTTTGTTGACTTTTTTTTTTTTTTTTTTTTTTTTTTTTTTTTTTTTTTTTTTTTTTTTTTTTTTTTTTTTTTTTTTTTTTTTTTTTTTTTTTTTTTTTTTTTTTTTTTTTTTTGCAGAAGTTCTTTATGTATCCTGGATACAAATAATTTCTTCAGCATTTATATTGCAAATACCATTTCTTGGTCTGTGTCATGTCTTTTCTCTCTTTTTATTGGCGTCTTCTCATGAATAGTCATCCTTAATGTTAATTAATTCCAGAGTATCAATCTTTCCTTTCATGGTTTGTATTGATTGAAGAAGTCTTTTCTTACCCTAAAGTCATGAAGCTATTCTTCTGTTTTCATCTAGAAGCTTGATTATTTTATTTTTACATAAAAGATTATGATTCATCTCCCACTGATTTTTCTATATGTCTAGACAATTGACCCAGCACCATTTCTTTTCCACTGAATGTTATATAGTGGTTATATAAGTGGTCATATTTGAACAGGCCTTCTGAGATCTATATTCTGTCCCATTTTTCTATTTATCTCAACTTGTAGCAATACTAGACCATTTTAATTATTAAAGCTTTATACCAAGTCTCAATATATAGCAAGTCTGACAGATTTGTTCTTCAAAATTGCCTTGGCTCTTCTAGGTTCTCCAAATTTCAAATAAATGTATAATTATCTTACAAATTTTCATTAAAAATTTCTTGAATTTTGACTAGAATTGTGTTGAATCAATTTGTCAAAAATTGACCTTTCAATTTATTGAAATTTTTAGTCAATAAACATAGGATTTCTTTTATTGACATTGGTCTGCGTTAGTTTCTCTCAGCCATATTTTATAGTTTTTAGGGAAGAGGTATTACACTTCTTTTGTTAGATTTATTCCTAAATATTTGGATTTTTTATGTGATTATAAACAGTAATTTAAATATTTTTACTTTTTAGTTTGGTACTGATATATGTAAACACAATTTATATATTTTAATTTGCTATATTGACCTACTGTCTGGTGGCCTTGCAAAATTAATTTATTATAATTAATTATTATAATATATTTGTAGATTCTTTTGACTTCTTTACATGCACGATCATGTAATATGTGAATAATGATAATTTTACTTCTTCTTTCCAAATTTTGTAGGTTTCATTTGTTTTCTTGCCTTATTGTAATGGCTAATTCCTCCAGGACAATGTAGAATTAAAAAGTCACCTCTATCCCTGAGTGGTGTGGCTCAATGGATTGGGTGTCATTCTTCAAATCAAAAGGTGACTGGTTCAATTCCCAGTCAGGGCACATGCCTGTTTTGAGAGCCAGGTCCCCAGTCGTTGGGGGTGTGAGAGAGGCAACAGATCAATGTTTCTCTCATACACTGATGTTTCTCTCCCCCTCTTTCTCCCTCTCTTCCCTTCTCTCTAAAAATAAATAAATAAAATATTTTTTCATAAAATCACTTCTATTTTTTGATATTTGTTTTGGAAATGCTAACGAGTGTAACAGAGCAAAAGAATAAAAAGATAAGCAATAAGGAAGCAAACCTATAGTTATTTGTAAGAGATATAATTATAAAACTTAAAAACACAAAAATTAAGTAAAAATTATTTCAATCAATAAAAGAATTTATCAATATTGCTAATCACAAATTTAATATAAAAGCCAATTACTTTACTTTAAAATAATGATTATCTGTCAGGAAATAAAATGGGAGAAAATGTCTCACTGAAAATACTATAAAAAAGTTGAAATTCTAGGAATAAATTTAACAAGAAAGCACAGAAATTTAAAATTCCTCTGAGGTACATTAAAAAAACATTAAATAAATGAAGAAACATTAATTTGCATAGAGAGTCAATGTTTAAAATGGTATCATTTATTTTTGAATCATTCAAAAATATGAACAAGGCTTTTGGAGTTTTTTTGAAATGAATTAAATGATGCTAAAATTCATATGAAAAATTTAAATGTAAGAAAAATTTTCTAAAAGAGAAAAACCAGAATCATGAGGGGAGTAACAAATACAGTACTTAAAACTGTGTTTTCCTGATCTCAGATTAGTCAAACAGCTCAATGAGACAGATGAAAGTTTCCATAGATAATCTTGAATAATTATCAGAATTTTAAAATAATGTCACTTTTCATAAATGAGGAAAATATGGATTATTGAATAAATAATGTTGGTAAGAGTGATAAAATATTTGAAGACCATAAGGTTGAACTTTCCTCTTTTCCTTCTATACTAAAATATGAAAAAATAAACTTAAATGTGAAGAAAATCCCATAGGGGCTAATATACAAAACATATAAAGAACTCATACAACTCAATAACATAAAAACAACCTGATTTAAGAGTAGGGGGAAGACCCAAATAGACACTTTTTCAAGGAAGAAAAACAGATGGCCAACAGATACATAAAAAGATGTTTAAATCACTAGTCATAAGGGAAATGCAAATCAAAACCACAATAAGAAACCATCCTGTGAAAGTGGCTGTTATCAATAAGATAAAAGATAACAAGTGTTAAAGAGGGTGTGGAGAAAAGGGAACCCTCACACACGGCTGGTGGGAATGTAAATTGGTACGGAGACACTGTGGAAAACAGTGTGGAGTTTCCTCAAAAATTAAGAATAGAGCCACCATATGATCCAGCAACCCCTCTTCTGGGCATCTACCTGAAAAATTTGAAAACACTGAACATTTTGAAAAGTCAAATAGAAAAGGACAAGAACTGTACGATTTCACTCATATGTGGTATATAAAACAAAAAGTAACAAACAGACTGATAGCTACAGATGACAAAATGGTGGTTACTAAAAGGGCAGGGGAATTGAGGGAGGACAAAGGGGAAAAAGGTTGTGGTGATGGAAGGAGAATAGGCTTTGGGTGATAAATATACAGTGGAGTATACAGATGTTTTATTATAAAGTTGTACATCTGAAATGTATATGTATTAGCCAACGATTCCCCAATAAAGTTTATTTTAAAAAAATACTAGAAAAGGATATGAGGTAATATTAATTGAAAAATAATTTTGGCCTGTGAAAAGCCATTCTGAGCATTTTCAAAGCCCTCAAGCTATATAGGAAAAGTTATATCCAAATTTATATCATAATAGTTTAAATTTTTATCGATTTTAAGCCTCTATGCAGTAAAACAAGGCAAAAAAGACAAGAACAGATTGGAAAAAATATTTCTAATACATATGACGAAGCACCCTTAATACGCAAAAAATTCTCACAAATAGGTAAATAAAAATAAATAACCCAGTAGAAAAAAATGGGTAAGCAATTCACCAAAAAATATTAATATACAATTAACATGTGAAAGATGATCATACCTATTCATACTTTAAAGTATACAAACTAAAAACAAAAATAATTTGTCATTTTTTCTTATCCAATTAAAAATTGAAATGTTAGTTAAGTCCTAGGATAATAGGTATTTCTATGTATTGTTGATAGCATAAATTACTATAAATCTTTTATAGGAAATTTATCAGTATCTTTCCAAATTACTAATGAGCATATCCTTTGATCTTGATCTTGAAATTTATCCTACTCATATACCTCCTGTACAAGTTTTCAGAGATATGTATACAGGAATTCCACAATTTTGTGGTAACATTGTTTTTAAAAGTGTTAGGGGCTGAATTGTGTCTCTCCAAAATTCACGTGTTGAAGCCCTAACCCCCAGTAATCCAGAATATGACTGTATTTGTAGACAGAGCTTTTAAAGTGACTAAATTTAGATGAGGCTGTTGGTTTGAGTGCTAATCCAATTTGCTCGGTGTCCCAATCAGAAGAGATTAGAGCACAAAGAGATGCCCAGAGGAAAACGTTGTGAAGACAGGGAGGATATACAGCCATTTACAATGCAAGGAGAGAGGCCTCAAAAGAAATCAACCCTGCTGACACCTTGATCTCAGACTTACAGACTCCAGGACTGTTTGAAAATGAATTTCTGTTGTTTAAGTTACCCAGTCACTGTTATTTTGTTATGGCAACGCGTACAAACTAATGTAAATAGTAAATGTGAAATCTCTGTGGTTTAAAAGAAAGAAAATGTTACCAGTGGTTACCTGCAGAAAGTAGAATTACAGAATAGGGGGGACAGAAGACAGGAAATTTTATGTTTTACCTCATACCTTCCTGTTCTGTTAGTTTTTAAACATCGAACCTGTATTACTGCTGCAATAAAATAAACCAGTTCATTTTTTTTAAGTGATGAAGAATTTGTATTAAATTTGTGTGTGTGTTTGTGTGTTGATTCTTCAAGTCCATGAAAAATGTCCAGAAATCTTCTTCGAGGCCATAATATGTTTCTCTTGTTTTATTTGTCTTTGATTTGCTATTTCTTTATGACCTAGCATCAAAAATAAATGCAATTCATTTTTATTCTTTTGTTTGGATCAATTACTACTAATTCAGCAGTATTTTTATATTGTTTTTTTCTTTCATAAATATTTGGACTTATTTCATCTTCTTCCAAAACTTGAAAAATCATAATTTTGCATACTCAAGGATTACACTGGGATATTTCAAAAAAAATCCCTCAATTTAAAGTTGAATTTTTACTTTTAAGAAGACATCAACCCACCTACTGTAAAATGAACTAAGTAATAACCATACAGTTGTAATAACCCTCTCTTTTAATTATAATCTAGGACAGAAGGGCTAGCAATAAATATATAGTAGACAGCACTGCTATTGAGCAATATTCCACTTAAAACACAAGTCAACAGCCTTACGTCAAATCTCCATAGAAACCTGATTCCCCGATAACTAGGAAAATGGTATAGTCTCTAATTATTAGTCGGCTTTACATGTTACTGTAACTCAAATGCTAACACTTTTTTTCTTTATTTTAGAGTCTAAGTAGTAACTATCTCACTCTGGCTAAAAACACGTTAGCATGAAATAGTAAATAGAAAATGCAAAGTTTAATTAACACACCTCCAAATTGCTCAAATGTTCTTTACACAGAGATTACAGAGTAGGAATGGATGAGACGCACTAACTGAATGACTGGAATGTCCCTGGGGGTGTAACTCCTCAAGCCTTCTCACAATTGGTTTGCATGGGGTCTATACTTTACTGACATTATAATCCAGTTGAATAAGCACTTCTCTTCTGGGCCTCCTATGGGCCTGAAGCTTCTGTTAAGATCCTGTGAGGGCCACAAGAGAAGTAGGTGAAATTTGAAACACCCAAGGCTCTGTGGAGAACCGTAGGAACTGGGCTCAAGCCATAGCTTTTACCTGCCTTGAGCTGAGGGGAGGCCATCTTCACTGCAGCGCTTACACAGGGAGTAAAAATTGCCAAGGAGAAGGACAAGAGAGGAAATACCACATAATTGGATGGAGATTTGACAAGCTATTACCTTAACGGCCCATGTTTAGGATGTATTAATTACTTATGTGGGGCTTAATCATTTGCTCATTCACTTTTGTTCAACAAATATTTATTTGGTGTCTTATATACCAGGCATTATGCCAGACCCTTGGAATATAATGATATATCCATGACTTTTCTGGCTTTCAGGAGCTCACAGATAAATGGCTTTGACAAAAAGTAAACCAATGACTAGGTTTTCCAAATTTTCAAAGTTAGCTGGAGTAGTCCTAGATTCATGCACCAAAAAAGTGGCTTTTTTTTTTTCCATGATGGATTCCTGGCCCAATGTTGAGGAACTATCAGCTTCTTTGTGTTTACAAAACCGCTTAGCACAAGGTTAGGAGAAAGGAGAAGAGAGGGCAGGGGGCCCCCTGGATTTTAATCCCAATTCTTCAAGTTGATTAAAGTTTTAGGATGTCTTTGCTCTAAGTTTTTTTATCAGAGGATATCAAACTGAGGATAACAACAACACCTAACTCAGAATGGTTATGACGATTAAATGAGCTAAACATGTGAAGTTTAATAGTGCCGGACTCTTAGTAAGCACTATGTCATATTTACATTTATGTATTTCAGATTTAAAGAAATATTATTGGTTTCAACATTAAGAAAAAACTTAAGTGAATTAAAATTAATAAATGTTCAGGCATCATTACAATCTAGAATTATGTCAATATTTAATTATAGTTTAATTTTATTCATATAGGCAAGAGGGGACAGAGACTCATTTTAACATCCTCACCATAACATGGGAAAAAAGCTTCCAATAGTTAAGAGACTCTAGGTATGCTACAGATTATAAAACAGCCCTGAGCAGAAAAAGAGAACATTTGTGCTAAGTGCTTTACCTATATTATGATCCACAATGTCTTGCCTATAAATGTGAAATCCAAAAAGTTCTGAAAACCAAACTACCA
Source organism: Mormoops blainvillei (assembly GCA_004026545.1). Lineage (NCBI taxonomy): Eukaryota > Metazoa > Chordata > Mammalia > Chiroptera > Mormoopidae > Mormoops > Mormoops blainvillei. Next base: position 16,174 of record PVJD01006950.1, on the reverse strand, counting down.
TGAGGTTACTCATAATTTGTATTTATCCTACTTACTGTGAATATATTCATATGTTTTATGGAAGAAATTATTCATTTGTATAATAGATTTAAATATGTTACAGAAATCATTCACATACTTTCTCCCAAAATATATTTCCCTAACTTTGGACTTGGTCATATGACTTGCTTTAGCTGAGGTAACATGAGTGGAGGTGATAAGAGCTGGGGCTTTAAATGTGCTTGTTGGGTTTGGGCTGGGCTTGCCCTGGCCTCCCCATAATCCATCGGTGGAAAGTCGGCCCCAGGGAATCACTGATCCTAAAAGAATGAGAAATGCAGAATAGCCTCACCAAACTATAGTCTGGAGCAAACCCAGCCAATCCTAGCTAAACTCAGGATGACTTGAAGCCTGAAACAGACCCAGAGACCTGTAAATAAGGAAAAATTTGATTGCTTTTGTTGGAGTGCTTTGTTATGAGGAATTATTGAGGTGATATCTGACTGATACAATGTAACCAATTTTGGAATACTGCTCCAGACTCCATTGGGGATATTGCATAATATGCAATATACATACCATATTTCTTTTGTAAACATGCTATCTAAATTTTGAAATACATTTGTCCTTAGGGTTTTAGATTTAAAAAAACTATACTTTTGTATTTTATATAATGGTTAAAATACTCCAATGAGACAGTCCCATTTTTACAAATGAGGAAACTGAGTCTCTGATGAGTTCTATAACTTGTCCAAGATTTCACCACTGGTAATGATAGAACCAAGGTTTGATTACAGAATTCTGACACAGAACTGTATTCTTACACATTAGACTATTCTGCTTTTTCATTAAGGGTATTAATGGCCCAGAATAGCTTCATATGATGTTCAGAACTAAATTCAGTAAAAATATGCAACACACATAAAAAAAAACATGATTTCATTGTAGTCATGCTTATTATTTTTACTTTTAAAAAATTTCTAGCCTTGACTGGTGTAGCTCAGTTGGTTGGGCATTGCCCCACAAAGCAAAAGGTTGCTGATTCAATTCCCAGTCAGGGTACATGCCTGGGCTACAGGTTCAGTTCCCCCATCAGGGCACATAGTAGAGGCAACTGATTGATGTTTCTCTCTTGCATCAGTGTTTCTCTCCCTCTCTTTCTCCCTCCCTTCCCCTTTCTCTAAAAACAAATAAATAAAATCTTTTAAAAAATTTCTAGTAACTTCTATCCTCAATTCTTGGGGAAAAGTCATAAATATTTTGCTTTTGCTGAGATAGCTGATAGAGGCCCTTCTCCTAAGGTATTGAAACATTGTGAAGGACCTTAGTTTGAAATAATCATTTTAATGGTGGAAATAAGTTAAACCCCTAAAAGCCAACATGTTTTAAATGTTGCTTACCTGATGTTGGTGTAAACTGACTGCTAATATTCGGAGTTCACAATAAACCACTCATCTTTCCCATGGAGGCAAATTTTGCTTTTAGTCTCATTGACTAATTTCATAAATTAAACTGAGAAAGATTGTTATGATATTTCCTTTGGGGGATTTCAATTGATTATTAGAGTTCTTGTGCCTAAGGGTAGTCCACCTTTTTTAGAAATTATATGGTTAAATATCAAAAGTAACAAATTGGTTATATTAATGTTTCTATGTTGCATATATTAAAGGTTATATTAATGTCAGAAATTTGAAACTTTACTTGTTTAAGTAAATGTGCCTATATCTTTGTTTCATTTCCTGGTCAAAATCATATACCTTATTCTTTTTAAAGTGGAATTAAATTTTATAAAATGACCATAAGACAAAATTAAACAAAATTATGACTTTTAGCTTCCACTAGAGGTGACTGAGGCTCTTTCTAAGTTGAATGATTTGGCTCTTGTCACCTCCTTGAGACTTACTACATAAGAGAAATATTCAATTTATGGAAGTATGCTGACTTCAGAATTATGGTATCGTGCCAGCAAAAATAGATTCTATCAAAAGTTCTAAGATTAATTATATGAATAGTAGAGAACAACAGCAAAGTCAACTATTAATTCTTATATTTCATATTTTTTGAAACTTTGCAAAGCAGTCTAATGAACATTTTAGAATTCTAATGATAAAAATTACTTTATAATATTTTATTAATTTTTCTAATTAAAAGGGTAATACCTTGAATCATGAATACATGATTCAAATTTTTTTTGAAGTGAAAGAAGAGCATTTAATTACCTACAGTCCCACATATAAACTATAACAGCCCTTGCTGGTGTGGCTCAGTGGATTGAGTGCCAGCCTGTGAACTAACTGAAAGGCCGCCGGTTTGATTCCCTGCAGGGACGCATGCCTGGGTTACTGGGCCAGGTTCCCAGTTGGTGGTGTGTGAGAGGCAACCAATCGATGTATCTCTCATGCAGCGTTGTTTCTCTCCCTCTTTCACTTCCTCCCTTCCCCTTTCTCTACCAATAAATGAAATCTTTAAAAAATAAAATAAAATATAATAAGTTAATATTTTGGTAAATTGTAGATAAGTATCTATAGGAGAATAACCTGGTAGTTTGGAGTAATTCAAACTTTGTTCTTCATTTATTTAGGTTATATCTTGCCTTGGAAGATATCATGGCTAAAATAATTTATTGTTTGGATTCATTCATGTAGAAAAGATTGAGTTCTCTGTACTTCTTATTTTTCTCATAACTTGGTTTCTATATGTCTGTGTATCTGATTTCTATAAGTACAAATGACAGAGAAGTAATTTATGAACTAACTGATTTACCCAGACTGTCTTTTGTTTCTGTCCTATGAATGGAAGGAAGATTATCAGAGACCAGTAAATGGGCACAGTTTCTAATGTTTAGTTTTGAAAATCTGGGAAATCTCAGCTTTATGAGTCACTTCCTTTAAATGTTTGAAAAACAAAACAAAACAAAAAGAAAACTAATATATAATTTCACAAATTATAATCCTTTCTTCATACACTTTAGAGAGTCAATAAATAAAATATTGTCTCTGTTTAGGGCTTTTCAAATCTAAACAGAAAATGTAGATTCAGAGTATCTTCAAGGGAGTAGAAAGGATTAGGTGTAAGTACCTGCTTGTAAACTGGGTTGAAAATGGATATTGGGAAGAGAAACACACATGCTGCCTACCTCTGTGAGTAACAAGGGCTAGGGCGTTAATGACACCCACTGATTTTGTTAGTTGGGTTTCTCTGCAGAGAGGGAAGCAGTGGAGGAGGAGGATTTTTTTTTTTCTTATAAGCAACATAAACTATGCTTAAAACAGCACCCAAACTCACCCTGACTGGTGTGGTTTTATGGGTTGGGTGTCATCCCACAAAATGAAAGCTTGCCAGTTTATGCTCTACGTGGTGTGGCTCAGTGGATTGAGTGCTGGCCTACAAACCAAAGGGTCACAGGCTTGACTCCCAGTCAGGGCACATGCCTGGGTTGTGGGCGAAGTCCTCTGTTGGGGGTGCACAAGAAGCAACAGCACATCTATGTTTCTTTCCTTCTCTTTCTCCCTCCCTTCCCCTCTCTCAAGGAAGGAAGCAGGGAGGGAGGGAGAGAGGGAAGGAAGGAAGGAGGGAAGGATGGGAGGAAGGAAGGAATGGCGAGTTCACCAGTTCAATTCACGGTCAGGGCATGTGCCTGGGTTGTGGGCCAGGCCCCCAGTAGGGGGCACATGAGAAGCAACCAATAGATGTTTCTCACGTGCATCATGTTTCTCTTCCTCTCTTTCTCCCTCCCTTCCCATTTCTCTAAAAAATAAATAAATAAAATCTTTTTAAAAATAAAGCACCAAAAACTCAAGGGCAAGTCTATGCAATTTCATCAACTTGTAAATGACATTTGTTCAGAGAACTGAGAAACGTTTTCTGCCTTTGATTTAAAACTATCTGCCAAAATAAAATGAAGAAGTTTTAAGTTTCCCTTCCCCAAGAATGAGTTAGTTTTCAAACTGACATTTGCTTTTTTAATGCGCAGGTCCCCATTAGCGCTGGTACGGGTATCGATCAATCAGAAGAGAGGCCTGCTAACTATCGGCCCTACCCGTCAGGCTTCCTCAATCCATTCCCCTTTTCGTCAGCATAGTAATGGCCCAGAGAATATTCATATGAAATTTGGAAATAAAAAGAGAAATAGTAATAATCCCCCAAAGGACTTAGCTTCTCCGAACTGCATCTGAGATCAATAATAATGTTATAGAATTATTGACTATTCATTAAGAAGAATCCTTTTATTATTAAAACTAAAAATATCCAGGACATTTCAAGTTTATCACCTGGGGCTTGCTAACTCCCTAACGCATTAGGAATATTAGGTTTTGCTCTAATACTTTTTGTTGTTATGTCCTCGTTTCTCGAAATCTTTTTATAAATCAAAATTTAAGGGTTTGTCAATGCTAACATCAATGGTGCATGTTTGTTTATTCCTTTTGATACTATGAATTATTTGAATCAAGAAAAAAAGGTAGTCTAGCCCATTCATAGATGAGTCTGAAACCTTCTCTTCCACAAAGGCTTACAGCTACAATAGTGCTCATATACAGCAGCTCACTAATTTTTTCAACCCTACAAGATTATTTGTCCCCAGTCACCATGAAGAAATTTAAGCTCAGAGAACTGACTTGTTACTAGATATATATATATATATATATATATCTAGTAAATGGTGGCATAAGGCCTTGAACCCAGCTCTTCTTTCAGCACACACTGCCTTGTGAGACAGGGCGAACTGGGAATACTCCTGGGAGTGTCAGTTATGAATGGTTAGGAAATCACATGGAAAACTCGCATTCCTCCTCTCCCCATGTCCCCACCTTTAATCCACCTAGTGAACTTGACTGTGGAAGCCAGTCCTTAGGGAGGAAATATGGTGATGTCCTTAGGAATAATATCAGCTTGGGTGTGGGGAGCTGGCCTGTGGGGGTGGAAAAAGGAATTGGCACCAAGTGTTGCCAAGATGACAAGTCTAGGTGTGCCCCACCTCTTTTCCGATGCGGCTCTTAGTCTCTGCTGCCTGGCCTCAGGCGCCTCCAGAGTTTCCTAACCAAAGAATCACCCCAAATTGCAATGTCTGAGAGTGGTCTGGCTGATTTACTCGCCTTTCCTTTTCCCTCGGTTCTACTAAAAAAATATTGCTGGGAACCCCCTCATTTTGGGAATAGACCAAGGAATCTTTAAAAATCTTCATAATAAGATGCACACAAATTGTTAACGGGATTAGCCCTGGGAAGATTTTCACTTTTAACTACTCGTGTAGTATTTGACTTTTAGGATTGCATATTAGTTTGAAATAACGCAACTACTTTAAAATCTATATAAGCTCTATCAGCTATGCAATGGAAAAATCTGTATTTCTGCCTTTTGACATTTCTTATAAAAACTACTATTGACATACTGTGCTATCACTTTACTTTTGCAACTCTGTGTGGAAAAGCACTTTGGAAAGCAGCAGAAGGTGATAGTAATAGTCCACCATTTGAAGTCAGCTGACACCAGTTTGTATCTTGGCTCCCTCAATAGTTTGCTCTTTGACCTTAGGTAAATCACTCAATCTCTCTGAAGCTTGGTTTCCTGTAATACAAGTTGACTAAATAATGCCTCGAGGTTCTCTGTCATTGATTAAATCATTATTTCTATGGTATGATTGTTAGTAGTTTGTTGGTGTCCATTCTCTTTGCCTTTTACTAGAACTCTCAGCTACATAAAATGTTCCCCAGCCTCCCTTATAGTCAGTGAGATTTGAGCAGAAGTAATGTTTGCTACTTCTAGGTTGCACTTGTAGAAGCAAAAAGCATGTCTTTCCTTTGAACCTTTCCCTCTTTCCATTTGTTGAAATGTTGATCTAGGAGATGAATTGGCAATCCACCTTCAACGATGAGGAGAGGGAAGCACCATCAGGGACGGCAGAGATAGAAGGGACTTGGGCCTTTCACACTCTAAAGCTGCTTTATCCCAATTGTTAGAATGTTCTAAGAGAAATACACTTTATTTTTCTTGTTTAAGCTACTTTTGATAAGTTGGGCTTTTGTTTTTGCAAAGTTGAAATTGGGAATTGCAAGGGAAGACCAGGTTTATTCTACTTTTTCCCAACTATGTTTCAATTGGCCTTTTAAAAAATAATGGTATCTTTTAAAAAAATTGTTTAACATTTTTATTTATTGATTGTTAGAGAGAGAGAGGAAGGCAGAAAGAGAGGAACAGTGATTCGTTGTTCAACTTATTTATCTCTGCATTGGTTGCTTTTTGTATGCACCCTGACCAGGGATCAAACCAGCACCCTTGGTGTATCAGGATGATGCTCTAACCAACTGAAATACCTGATCAGGGCTCAATTGGCCTTTTTTAAAATTCCCTAGTTCAACTGTGTCTTCTCTTGGCACTGACTGTGGATTTAAACAAATACGTGGTCCCACTGGAAATCACAATTATAAACTCCAAGCACATCCTGGTTATGACTGATAGTTTGTTCCTATGGTATTAATCTGTGCACATGTTTTATTAAACACACAGAACTGAAAGTTCTTTGAATGAAGGACTATGTCTTGTTCATTTGTGAATCTACTATAGCATCTTTCACAGAGCCCGACTTATTGTAAATGTACAGTAAATAAATGTACGGTCTTGATATTAGGGAAGCCAAGTGCTTTGAGAGGACTTGGCAATATCTCTGCCCAGTGAAAGAGGGGGAGAGAGTGGAACTCAGACTATATCCTGAGTGATCTTGAACTCTAACCTGTTACACAGCCCACTCTTGAAAATACAGGATTAGAGTCAATAGTGACAGACCGCACAGTTCTCCCGTCACACCTCCATGTTACTTTTATTACCTAAAATACATGGAACAAACTCCCATTACCAAAGGTAATCCACAGCTGACTATCCATTGCAATCTTAAAGAGTCTTAGTAACACAATTAATGTTTGCTATTTCTACTAAAGAAGTAATATGTATAAAACATGTAATATTAAATAATTATATAATGTTACTTTTATATATAAATAAACATATATAAAGAAAGGAAATATGATCTGTACTACACAGACTTACTTAGCTATTCTTTAGGTTATCCAGGCAGTCCTAGTTTCTACCTGTTGTCCTGGCATAATTAACAATGCCCCTTTCAATCTCAGAAGCGTTCTGATACGGTCACTCTAACTAGATTAGATGCAAAAGGGATCTTATGTGAAACAGAGGATAATTAAGTGCTAAAATGAAGTGGGGATACCAGAAAAGGTTATGTCATTTTCTGTGCTGGAAGCTCCTAAAATTTATTACTCAACTGACTGTTCTAAGAAAATACGTTATATCCAAGGGACTGGACAAAGAATTTTGTTTCTGATGTTGTCAGAAACTCACACATTTTAAAGTATGTCCTGGATAAACTGATGGTTCTAGGGATATAAAGCCATTTTAAATTTGTCCAGAAGTTCCTAATTTATGCTTGGATTATCTTAATATTTGGCTTAATGTCTTTAATGAAATCTAAGCTATATTCTTGATTTTTGTTCACATTTATTGTCTCAAGCCATAAGCAGATGTCATAGTCTACTCAGTGTCTCTAAAACAGTGTGAGTCATTCCCAGTTATCTGTCATATTGTCAGCACCCCCCCAGGAATAAGTCACAGAGGACATGCAAGCAAAGCATGCCAAGGATTGAAAACTGAAAATGAAATGCCTTCAACGTCCCTTGACTTCTGATCTAATAGCTTTTGCTAAAGCCCTTTTCATAGGTTTCAGAGTAATATCTAGCTCATATATCCGTCTTTTTTTGAGTTTCATTTTTCTATGGCTTAATTGTAAGCTCCCGCCTCCTTTGTTTCGGTGTGCCGGCTGCTAACTGTTCCCAAAATCCATTCTCTCTTTTCCTATGGCAATAGAGCTTTCCCCTCTATTCCACATCTCTTTGCTGATAACATGCTGCCAGCTAAAGATTAAGCACATTGAACAGCCCCTGGGAAGCCAGGCATGGTCACATGACTAAGTTTTGGACTTTTGAACGTGAGAAGATGTGTATATTATTTCTACATTGTTTGCTTAATGGAAACTTCCTGTCCTTGACTGTTCTCTTTCCCCTTCCTGGGAGCAAGACTCAAGACATGCCAGCCACCCAGCTTTGACCGCGCAGGTAACGACAGTACTCTAGGACCTTGTTGACCAAAGTGAGGTGCTTGGACTAGCAGCATCGATATCACTTGAATGTTTCTTAGAAATACAGAATCTTGGGCCCCATTCCAGGCCCACTGAACTTAAATCTGCATTTTAGCAAGATCCACAGGTGATTTGAATGCACATTAACATTTTTTTAATGTATTCTTTACATTACCATTTATACCCCCCTCTCACCCACCATTCACCACACTTTGTCCATGTCCGTGAGTCCTTTTTCCTTCTTGCTCTATCCCTCCACTCTCCAACCACCCCCACCCATCATAGATAGCTGTCCTTCTGCTATCTGTGAGTCTGTCTATTTTATGTGTTAGTTCAGTTTTTTCATTATATTCCACGTATGAATGAAATTGTATGGCAATTTGTCTTTTTCTGACTGGCTTATTTCATTTAGCATAATGTTCTCCAGGTCCATCCATGCAGTTGCAAAGGGTAAAATTATCTTTTTTATGGCCCAGTACTATTCCATTGCGTAAATGTCCCATAGTTGTTTTATCCACTCATCTACTGAGGGACACTTGGGCTGCTTCCATATCTTGGTGATTGTAAATAACGCTGCAATGAACATTAGGTTCTTTGTGCTTATGTTCTTTCAAATTATTGTTTTGAGTTTCTTCAGTTATATTCCCGGAAGTGGTATTGCTGGGTCAAAAGGTAGGTCTACTTTTAATTTTTTGAGGTATTTCCATGCTACTTTCCACAGTAGCTAATCCAGTATTGCCTTAGTGGAGGATGATGGATCAACAGGATGGAAAGGAATCTAGGTCTTAATTATTTTGTTGAGCAGAGCTGTCTGCCAGCCTGGTCTGCCTAAGGTAGACTATTACGGGAGCAAAATAATGTTTTTTCTTATTTAAACCATTGGATTTTGGAGTCTCTTTTTGACTCCTACCCTAACTTACATGATTTTTAGTCCTTGTAATAGCAAATCTACTTTTTAAAATCTCTGCTAGAGTCTTGTGTAGAAAGAGATGAGAAAGGATACTTGCTTTCTGAATATTCTAGAGTACTTCCTCCACCCTTTAGGAGGGCAGCTAAATTTAACTCAATCCATGTTGATTTATCTCAGACTGGGTGAGTGGGGAGGGCTCTTACCTCATCCTCCTGGGTATCACCCTGTACATTCCAACAATCATTTTTGGTCTCCTTGAAGGATGCTGAGTTAAGAAGCTCGATATAAATATTAAATGAAGTGAATACACAGTGTCTCCGGAGATGGTTTCATCATTTTTTTTCCAGAAGACCAAAATCCTATCAGCATTAATCAAATAGACCACATTTATTTTAAAGTACCTTAGGGCATGAGTGCCCTCCTTTTAATGTATAGACTCACCCATTATTTAATTTAACAACAACAATTTCTCCTGCCTTAGCATCTCTAGTTTGGTAAATATGTTTCTAGACTTGCAATTCCCCTATATCAGTCCAACACATATTTACTTAATGCTTCCAGAGTGCTAGCCATTATATTATATGCTGGAAAAATAATAGTGAATAAGATCAAACAAATCTGACCATATGTAGCTTATAGTCTAATTAGGCAGAAAACAAATGAACAATTACAAAGATAAAGAATGTAAGAAATGAAAAGAACATAAAATACTTTCAGTATTGTTCATTGCCTGAATAAGTGAACAAATAAATTAACCATTAACAACTTCTCTCCAAGCCTCCAGGGAGATAAGGAGCAGAGTTGCCTTGTTTTTCCTTTCCTGCCTCCCTTGTTGCTTTGTGTTTATTATCGGTCGTTATGCCTGTGCAAGAGAAGTCAGTTAATTACCCAGTGAAGAATAAGGGTTTACAGTTAATACGAATGGAAAATGACTGGAAAGAAACTTAGTAAAATGAAAACAGTTGCATTTGGTGGTAGGATTGTGGCTTATTTTATTCTTTTCCTTGTCATTAAAATATCGATTGTACAATACATTAAAATTGGACATAAGAAAGAAACATTTGTGTGTTAATCTTCTTTATGACTCTATAAGGGAAGTGAGGTTGCATTTCCTGTGCAATACCAGTATCTCATTGGGCTCCACCAGGACTGACTAATATAATTTTCCTTCCTTTTCGCCTAATGCAAATAAGCCACTGCAACATCTGATTTCTGGTATTTGTTCTATAGAGGGCCCAGGTGTCATTTTTGTATTACCAAACAACTCTGAGTTTTAAAATATTACCTTCACTTAGCTCTCACACCTGGTAGTCTTTGCTGAGCAATCAATCGAAGGTCAAAACCTTGTTCACAACAACACTGATCTTACTTGAAAATTCATGGATAGTGAGTAGGTCAGGCAGTGGAGCTGTAATTAATGAAAGAAAAAGGAAGTTGCTCAGGACAGGAGAAAAACAGTGAGACAAACAAAACAAACTGCTGTTGAATAGGGAGCTTTCCCAAAGAAAACCACACTGTTGATCTGTTGCTACATAAGGAACCATCCTCAAATTAGTGACTTAAAACAACAACAGCTGTGTTTCTGTCCATGATTCTCCCATTTGGTCAGGGCTTGATGGGGGCAACTCATCTTTGCTGCAGATGGTATTGGCTGGTGTGGCTCACCTGGGCTGGAGGATCTCACCTTGCTTCATTCACATGTCTGGAGCTCCCGCTGAGGTGGCTGGAATGTTCTTTTCTATATGACCTCTCTGTCCAAAAATGGACATAAGAATGGTGTCTTGGGGTTCCCAAGATAGTAAAAATACAAATTTCAAAGCTTTTCAAAGCTTAGTGCAGTGTTACCTCTGTTTCAGTCTCTTGGTTAAACCAAGTCACAAATCATCCCAGATTAAAGGGAAAAGAATATAGATTCCACTTCTGGATGGGAGGCCCAGCAGACATGTAGGAATGAGAGGAGATACGGGTGGCATCTTTGCAGATAACCTATCACGCCCTCAGTAAAAGCCACTGAAAATCCACTGAGCATCCACAACTATCATGAAGCTTACGGTGGACAGGGGAGATTAATGCCACAAATGCTGTGTAGGTAGAAAACATGAAGTTACCCTACTCATCTTTAAGATTATGATTTAACTGCTAAAACTGAAAGGTTTATAATTTGTTAACTTTAACAAATTAATATCACATTAAATTATTTGATATATCAACCTGGGAGGTTTGTGTCATTTCTCAAATTACAACTGAAATAAAACAGGCTTTTTTCTTTGTCATGTCTTCTCATTTAACCTACATTTTCTTTGGAACTTATATATATTTATATTTTTCTTTATTTGGTTTATTTAATTTGCTTTGTTTTATTGTATGTATTCTTATAAGCTTTTTTAAGGGCACAAGGTGGATATATTTTATTTATCCTAAATCAGATTGAGGGAGGTTTAGTAACTTGATCAATATTACATGGTAATGCAAGACAGAACCTAACCTGGTACTTCACTTTTCTGGACCTGAGAGAGGTAAAATAATAAAATCCTAATTGTATTCTCCATTTTAAGTTTTCTTAAACTCCTAAGTTGTGCCAGGCTCACATGATTATTAAACACAAAGAAAACTGAATACAGCAAATAATTTAATGAGTTAATGAGTTATTTCAACTGGATTACTTGAATTAAATTCACTATTTGCTATGTGATTCCTCCATACCAGGTACTAATTTGTGTGCTTGGAGCTCGTAAGTGAACAAAACAGGTTTTCCTACCCACGAGGAACTTAACTTACTAAAAATGGTGCCCCCCCACCCTAAAAATCAATAAATTAAAAATTTTAAAAACAGTTGGTTAGAGTATCATCCCGATACACCAAAGTTATGGGTTTGATCCCTGGTCAGGGTACATACAAGAATCAACCAATGAATGTATAAATAAGTAGAACAACAAATTGGTGTTTCTCTCTCTCCCTTCTTTTTCTCTCTCTTTAAAGTCAATAAATAAAATTTTTTAAATGGCATCTTGTACACAGAAAAAAAAGAAATAATTTCATCTTGGGGGAAAAAGATTTGCAAGTTCAATTGTGCAGGAGATTGAGCAAGAGTTTACGATGATAGTTTTTGTGGAATCATTTTTTTTGAAATTTTTGTCAAAGGAAACTGAAGTCTGGTATTCTCTCCTTGACTGAAGAATCTGAGCTTAACCTTGGCAATATTTCTCTTAGTCTTAAACTCCTCTGGGCATTTGAATCATAGTAATGATTTTCATACAGATTCACAATTCATAATCCAAAGATTTCTTCATGTTTTCCACCTCCACTCCTCTCCTTTTAGGCAGAGTCAGAAAATAGACTTCTATGTTCCATGGATGACCTTTCACTTTATTCTTACCCTTCACAATTGAACACAGATATAGACTAAAGCCCAATAAGGTTCATTTGAGACTATAGATCAGTCATTAAGGGATATCTTGTATCATCACACTATTTTATCTATCACTTTTTTAGTTACTATTTTTCACTCATTATAAAATTAGAAGGACAACTGCAATAAGGTATTCATATAACAGGACAAACTAAAGTTGTTGCCATCCTGGCAAGAGGCACCCTCGTTTGGGAGCTCCAATTCTTGTTCACTGTGTGATTTGTAGAAGTCTGAAACTAGCTTAGAACTATCTTATTAGGAGTGTCAATCTACAAAGTACATAATTCCATAATTTAAAAAGATACAAACATGAAAATTTAAGAACCACCTTTTCTGAGAACAGCTGATCATCCCAAAGTTCTTATAATTCAGCCAAGAAGTCCAGAGCATACTATAAAATGACAGATAACACTGCCAGGCACCATAAGACAAGAGCCTAATGAATGATTTGAGGACTAAATTGATGGATGGGGAAGGAAATAGGATGTTTTGATACAGATCCTATACTATGTACTGGAAAACATTGTCTCATTTAATCCAACCTACAAAATCATTTTACTGATTGGAATGAATATGAGTGAAACACAAGAACTGTTAAGAAACTTGCTTATGGGCATATGATTAGAAAGAAACAAATCCAGTTTTTCTAACTTTAAAATCCAAATAATTAAAATTCAAATTGATTAACAATTCAAAGTACACTGAATTCAATTGAATTGAACATTTTCCTGGTCTTCCTAGCTTTTTCTTAAGGCTTTGAAGATACCCAAAGGAATGAACTTGGAATTGGAAATACCTGAGTTTGAACCCTGACTCTGTCATTTCCTACAGACAGCACTTGGAAAAAAGTCATTTTTCACATCTTTAAAATAGAAAGGATGATACCTACCCCCTGTGGGGCTTTAGGGCTTAAATTAGACACCTCCATGAATGGAACTCACCACGCGCCTAGTAGGGAGAAGGGCCGAGTAAATGAATGTAAGTTGAACACGGCATGATTGTTATTCCTGCTCTATCTGCGGCTGGAAACAATAGGAGAAAATGAACAGTTATCCCAGTCTGGTTCTTACATGTTCACAGGCTCACAGAAGGAGCTGGAAATAGTTTTCTAAATGAGGTTTGGGAATTCTTTGTGGATCTCAATTACCCTTCCCATTGCTGGGCCTCATTAGCACATGCAGTTGAAAACCGACTCTGTATAATAAGGACAACTGGAACCCCAGCTGGGAGGCAGTTTCTTTGGTGTTACTCATTCCCTATTCTCTCAAAACCCACCAGCGCCACCTCTCAAACACAGTCTCAGAAGCTGGGGAGAAGGAACTGAAATTTTTCCATGACTGTATTTCCTGTGATCTCAGCCTACACGGTAGCTTTTGTTTCATACACGTATATATTTCTTATAACATGTGGCTAAACAATGGCAATCTGAAAGGTCTTACCGAATCCTGATATTGGTTTCTTTAGAACATGCATTCTTAATGAAGGACAATATTTCTATGGAGGTCAAGTTTGGTTCTTTGAGGGTGAGAAAAACCAGATGCTACAGTGGTTTGTGACCCTTCACATTATATAACTAGATATATAGTATATCTGTGGTATTCAGAGGTCATGAAGAGGGGGTAATGGTGGTGGGGGGGGGTAGTCCAAAAAGGCTTCTGAAGGAGGTGATAATGAAATAAAAGTTGAGAAAAACTGTCTTTGAGAGAACATAAAGTTCTTCAGCTCAGTATTTGACTCCAGGAAGATGACAGGAGACAGGAGATCGGGCTATTCTTGGGGCTCCATTCTATAATGGCAATTTCAGTGGTTCCAATTCATTGTGATAGTGGTTACAGAGAAGAGTTCTGAAGCCCAATTCAACCATATGCAGCTGTGTGATCTTGAGTTAGTTAACTAACCTCTCTGCACCTAATACTTTCTTTCATTTGCAAAATGAATATTCTAATACCTGACACTTAAGTTGTTGTGAGGGATGTAGGATCTGATCTACATTTAAAAAACAGAGTCAGCAGACATCTCACAACCTTGGGAAAGAGTTCTAGGGCCCTTCAATCCTCATCCTGTAGGTGCGCAAATCCAGGTAAACATACTTTTTCTTAACTTTGAAAACTTTGAAAAATATAGATTACATAGAAATATAATAAAGAACATAGGTAATACATATTTCCGCAACAGAAAAATTAATTTATGTTAGCATTTTGTCATATTTGCTTTAGCCTTTTTTCATGCATAAAAATTTTCAATTAAACAGTTATATATATATTCTCTCTTTCATCCTCTTTTCACATCCAGCTCTGCCATTGGGAAGAAAACTTTTAAAAAATGCCTAATGCCTGCTAGGTTTAATTTCCTTAGAGCTATTCTTTCTGAAAGGAGCCTGAGAGATTAACCATCCTGCAAAGCACAACTCTACCCAGACAAGGTAAATGTTGTCATTCAGGTTAGGAGCCAAATAAGATTTTCTCCATTAATTGAAACAATATTTCTTGTGCACATGATGTTTTTGTACAGAGAGCAGAACTATAGCACCAGGTGCAGAAGTCGGCTCTTCAAAATGAAAATCCAGGTAGCTGCATTTAAGTTATCTGTTGCTGTGCTTAAAGTGGCATTCTAGACATTTCTCACAAATGTTAATGAATAACCCACTTCCTCTATCAATAACAAATCCAATGGTGGCATTTGTAGGTCTTTTGAGTGTAGATCTCAGCAGAGGAAGTTGTGATCAGACTTGGGAACCACACTGGTTTGCATACTGGCCAGACATCCTAGCAGTGGAGAATTCTGTGGTTGACAAATGCTTAGGAGGCAAAGGAGTGAAAGTCTTGAGTCTTGAGTAAGGCAGCCCTTGGGTTTCTCAGCCACCAGACTGTGACCCCAGGGACTGAAATCTTACCTAGAGGGCAGACCGCCCTCAGGTGTGGTTATCTACTCATCCCACAGAGCCAAAGAGATAGTTTGTTTAGATAACAATAGTTGCAAGATAACGGCCACAGCCTTGGAATGGCAGTTCTCTCCTGAGGGTAACTCTTCGATCTTGGAATTTGGCTGGGAGAGAAAGAGTACGTGGTGCTCTTGCAGAGGTCTGGGAAACAGAGCTGTGGAGTGCCCCACATGGTTTTAATTATGGCCGGAACATTTTTTCTTTTTTTCCCCCCTCTCTCCCTACTGTAAAAGAAAAAAAGATATTTTAAATGTTTGGTATAATCCACTAAACTGTAATTATTGATACTAACAATAACAATAATACCTATCATGTATTAAGTGCTTCTCCAGGGCCAGGCCCAGCGTCAGGCGTCTCTCACAACAGCGCTGAGAAGCGGGGCGTACCTCCATTTGACAAATGAGTCCTGGTTTTATTTGCTCATTCACTCACTTCCTCCCTCCCTCCCTCCCCATTCAGAGAACATTTACTGAGCTTTTCCTATGTGCTAGGCCCGGTGCTGGTGCCTCAAAAAATTGAGGATCTACCACAACTAACAAGGGGAAACGTTATAACTAAATGTCACAATTTTATTTTGGTCACTAGAAATAGACAGAGGAAAAGGGTGGTCTGTAAACCAGAAAGAAAATCTTCATAGTACTGGCTTTTCAGCACATGCCAAAAGGAAAAAAAAAAAAAAGTTTCATTAAATTTGTTTTTATTCCCGAACAAACTCCTGGGGTAAGGAGGAATAGGATGGAGAATAATGAAGCTAAATTCCTGCAGAGGAGGGAAAAGCACCAGCTTATTGCC